>JBBBDQ010000222.1:5945000-6110000 GCA_037127315.1 Ascarosepion bandense
AATTTTTAATCTACAGTTCATTATCGTGAATAAGGACTGACTTTCTGAAGTTCAAAATTACGGGAATTTCCTTTTTAGAAACATCTGAATAAAATTCAGCCAATTCAAGTGCCAGATGGAAGAGGTTTTTAAATATAGATGGATAAAAACACACGATATCGAATTGAAGAAAAATATAATTGTCTTTTCATATATATATATATATATATATATATATATATATATATATATCATGTTCGTGGGAAACGTCATAAAGAAGGAGAGCCTGGAGAATTTAATACTCACAGGACGGATAGAAAAAAAGAGAGACAGGGGAAAACAGCGCAAGATCTACTTGATAGGTCTGAAAAAATGGATATATATATATATTTAATTTTATTTATTTTGAAACAAATTCTTATTATTGATAGAGTCGGTATGTAAATGAAATTGGCTTGATTTCTTCATTATGTTCGTTCAGAAATTAGGCGATCACGAACTTTTACTTGGCTCTGTCTCTTGTCAGTCACAATAATTTTCTCTTGGTATCTCTTCCAAATCCCACTCCGCCATCCATTTTTTCAGACCTATCAAGTAGATCTTGCGCTGTTTTCCCCTGTCTCTCTTTTTTTCTATCCGTCCTGTGAGTATTAAATTCTCCAGGCCCTCCTTCTTTATGACGTTTCCCACGAACATGATATCTCTCTTCCTGATGTCTTGTTCGCGTTTGCATCCTCTCCAACACAGCATCGTTGCTCACGGGCTTAGTCCGTGAAAAATGTTATTCATGGTTCTATGGCGGGGGGAATTAGATTCTCTATTGATGCATTTATGACTATATGAGTGTTTAGTGTATAATTTTTACAGGCCATTTTTCAGGTCAAAGTTAAATTTAACTAAGATATTTACGACTTTAGCGTTAGTGATGATAGATCGTTAGTGATTATCAATCCCGATAAAGCACAAATGTAGTTTTTTCTTCAAGTTCTTCGTAGAACCATTGGTATACTTCTTTAAAATAGTCACTATTTTCTATTAGTTTTTTATCCTACATTCATGGTAACATAATGTTTTTACACATCTAACATATCCCATGGCGTCATATCACTTACGTTTCACTCCTGTTTATGACTTTGAAGCGTTTTATAAAAAATATTGAACAGATATTCAATATTAACTTCAATTCTTATAACTTTTGATCCTCGACCAACGAGAAATATAGTTTTTGATTATCAATCCCGATAAAGAACAAATGAATTTTTTCTTTAGTTTTTTGTAAAACCATATTTCCTAACGTTCAACACTGCTTTTAATCGTTATTGCGATACAAAAAAAATTACTGTATAAGATTGAAATGTTCATTTACAATATTCAACTATTTAGTTATAGCGCAAAAAATTGCAAGATAGTCTGGTAAATATCAGTTAAATGTCATACGTGATATATGTTTCGGCGATCATGTATCCAAAAAGATATGACTGACTGGGCAGAAGATTATCAAGTATTAAGTTGCCATTGCGTTTTTCGGTAGACTGGTTACCGGCCTAGGCTACAGAATCCAATCTTTCCTGTTATTTCACCAATAACTGGAGGTAAGAGACGGATTAATAACTTTCTTAAAGGTATTTGCGCGTAAGTGAATGCAAGGAAATCAACTGGAATTCGAACTCGTCTCCCCGATTTCTCGTTTCGAGCCGTTTTCCACTGCACCACAAGACACCTCTTATGTAAATATGCGCGGCTAAATTTATGGCATTTACAATAATAAAAATTATGTAGAAATCTCGCAACAATCATCTAGGCAAAACGTTAGTGCAACATGAATTAGTTCGTTTTTGACTAAGCGTACAGAATTTGATGAGAAAATCAAGAACAAATATGCATCTGATACCAACAATCAGTGTTCCAGTGCTTCATCTCCCACCCTCATAGTTCTTCTACACTTCCTCTTTCTCTCTTGAGAATGTGAGCATTTATGATTGTATTTCTCTCTACGCATTTTATGGAGTTTTGCACTCAGAAACTGACATTTAAGTCACGCTATATCTGCATTAAATGTTGAAATCAAATGATGTCTGAAATTCCCTGAATTATTAAAATAGTTTAGTTACTAATTACGAAGAGGAAGAATCTAATTTGACTAATAATATTAATGAATGTTAGCATATCCATATGAAAATCTAAGAACATTCGTATGTAATACAATAAAATTGAAATATACCGAAGCTTGCAAATACATAAACATTCGAAAAATTACTAAAATATTTGAGGATTAGATCCAATGTGAAGTTATATAAGCTTTCTTTTAGAAATTTTTCAGGTATAGAGAAGGATAAAAGATAAAAGAAAATACACATTCATAAGTATTTCTTTAAAAACTGAGTTAACTCAAGCCAAGTCACTAAGACACAAGGGTTTACAAGGTGTAGTACAATTAGAGACATCATTTTTAAATCGGTAATTAGTCATCAGGAAGACATCAGATAGCGACTGACATTGCATTTAAACTTTTAGAGATTTATTTTCGCTGCAAAATATGGAGACAGAAAGAATTTCCCCTAGAGTAAAATTTGAGAGAAAAAAAAAACTCTTAGCATAGAACTTACGGCTATATCTAGTTAACTCAATTATAAATTGACGAGATCTCGACTCCAGTACAGTAGTGTGATTAAATTCTTGAAGTGTATACCATCTATCTTTGTTCTTTTTTCTTTTTAAGCGATTTCACCTCAAGCAAGGCAATCAAGTCACTAAGACAACTTAATTAGAGGGAGAAACATTACAGGAAGAGAAGAGAGTAATCAGGATTACACTATTAACGATTGATATGCCATTAAAAGCATGTATCCGGAATAGAGTTTCACAAGTGAGAAGTTCGAGAAAAGAAATATTAGCATATGATTTACGGTTTCATCTAGCCAACAATAGTAAAACTGTGTACAGATATTTTTTATCTCTCTTTCTATCTCATATATATATATATAAATCAGAGAGCGAGAGAGAGAGAGAGAGAGAGAGAGAGAGAGAGAAAGCGAGGGAGAGAGGGAGAGAGAGAGAGCGAAAGAGGTTTAAGGTAGAAATTAATGAAAAATGGTCTGGAAAAAATGGCAGAAAGGACTTACCACACTAAATACGTATAGATACTAATAAACTCGAAGGAAACCTTAAAAATAATCCTATGGAAATGATGCTGAAACGAAAATATCATTGCTGATAACAGAACAGTTGAAAGTCGTTTATATAGCAATAAAGATGAGGATAACAATCAGAACAATATAGAAAATGATATTACTTCTAATGTAGCGCTGCGTATTTGGCATTGTAATTTGGTTTTATAATACCTTACAGCATAGCTTTTTGTTATTACTAATATCGTCACACACACACACACACACACACACACACACACACACACATATATATATATATATATATATATATATATATATATATATATATACTAGCAGTATAGCCCGGCGTTGCTTGCGTGTAATGAAAGCTTTATAACTAATCCATGGTCCTGGTGCTCAGGCTCTTTGGACGTTGGCACGAAAGACTAAAAGCAATAGTTGTTTCCAGTTAAAGCGAAACCGTAGACTGAAAGAAAAATGAATAGATTTAAGTCAAATTTTGATTTACTGGTATCGATATCAAATAAGTTGTTTTGTCGTAAACCGAATTCTGAAGGCTAAATAAGTCCTCTGAGTAAATGGTATTATGGCTGAGACTAAGAACTACAATTATACCTACTTCGAGCCAAATCCGAAGCAAAAACTATAATAAAAGAGCTGAAAAAATACAGATATACAAGCAGATAAACAGACACACACACAAATATCTTGCCTTATATATATATATATATATATATATATATATATATATATAATCGATTTTCAGCACTATTGTAAGAACTGCAACCTTGAAACATCTGAGTATCGTTTCTTATGTCTTCGTCTATGAGTGTATTAAATTTGATTAAATCGAACCACTCCTTCTATAACACGATTTTTTCGATTATCGATTTTTTATTTTTATCGGGGGTCCCTCGACACAAAACCTAGCTAAGAATACTCGCAGACACTTATAGTATTTTCAAGAAATCGGTTCAGCCGTTTCGGACTCTATAGGTAACGGACACGCACACACAGATACACACACACATACACACACAGATACAAAATTCCATTTCTAATAATAAGTTTATATATATATATATATATATATATATATATATATATAATGCGTGTATAGTCATGCATCTGAAATGATTTAAATGGAAATGCTTGCGTTTAAATCAATGAATGTGATATTTATATTTTTTAAATTTAACTATACTATATATATATATATATATATATATATATATATATATATTATTTCATGCATACTTATTTGATGTAAATCCTAAATTTAAACATATTCACACACACGCACACACACACTCACATAAATGATGTTTTTGTATTTCTAATGAATTTTCCTTTCAAATTAGTTTGTCTTTTTCTTATGTTTTATTTTACCTCATTCTCTCTATCTCCCTCCTTTTCTCTCTCTCTCTTTCTTTCTCTCTCACTCTCTCTTACACTCACACAAACACACACTTTCTCATTTTCTATCTTCTTACAAAAAAGTGCTCTAAGCTTAAAGTTGTACTTCAGGGAAATACTTTCCTTATTCGAGGTTGCTAAACACTCGAGGCCATGCCTTAATTTTTCGATTCTTATTTGCGCATGCGTGGCGAACTGCGTCATCCATTTACCACTTTTACGACTCTCTCTTTCGTAGTTTGAAATACATGTATTGTTCTTTACATCAGCATAATTTAAATATTTTTCTGTATTTCTACAATATATAACGTATGCTGCCAAAGTCTGCAAAAGTATCAATTTCTATGTGCTTTAGAAATATTTAAAATATTACGTAATGTACGATGTCCCCTGAGGTTTTCTTTTCTTCATTTTAAATTATCCTCTTAAGGTTCATATTTTATAAAATATATCAATAAAAATTATATATTTAGCAAAATAGAAAACAAAATGATATTTTCTTAAAACATTGAGCATGAATGTATTCTGCTTGGCTATGCACGTTGCATAAAAATGCAGTTTATTTTAATTTGCTCATTGAAGCGTGTTAACAGACAATGTTAATTTGATCATTTGACTCTGTACTCAGAACTGAAATGTATTTTAAGAAGTTTTCTTGATCTTGTTTGATGAAGCAAGAAAATAGTATTTTTCAAATGCAGCATTCTCTCGGAAAGAACATGTTTTCATTTTTATTTTAAAATCTTTCTTTCTTTCTGTATTTCGTTCTTCCCTTGATTTATATAATTTCTTCCAACCTTTCTTCTTTTTTTCGTCCCTCTCTTTATATCTGTTTTTACTTCATCCCTTTTTTCTCTTTCATTTTTGTAATTGGTTCCTTTCTTCCTTTATGTAATTAGATCCTTTCTTTCAGTTAACAGTTCCGTCCATTCTTTCTGTACCACGTTCCTCTCTTTCTATCTGTCTTTCGTTCCTCCCAGTCTTTCTGTAATTCGATCTACTCTTTTAGTAATCCGTTCATCCTGTTCTTT
Organism: Ascarosepion bandense; assembly: GCA_037127315.1. Taxonomy (NCBI): domain Eukaryota; kingdom Metazoa; phylum Mollusca; class Cephalopoda; order Sepiida; family Sepiidae; genus Ascarosepion; species Ascarosepion bandense. Next base: position 5,950,558 of record JBBBDQ010000222.1, read on the forward strand.
CAGTATCTCGTCCTTCTCATTCATTTTGTAAATCTTTCCGCTTTTTCTTTCTGTATTTTATCTTCGTTTTCTTTATGTATTTCGTTCCTCTGATTCTTTCCCTATTTCGTTTTTCTCGTTCTTTCTGTAATTCGTTCCGTCTCCCGTTCTTTCATTCCGTCTTTCTTTCTCTCATTCTACTTCTCTTTCTGGCAATTCTGCCTCCACAAGTTGAAATGCAGAAATATTGTAGAATTGGAGGAAAAATATATATTCAGAATCTCGATATGTAAGCATTTATATTCACTGGCCTGTGTGAGATTACATTTAATTTATGTCTATTCGTTTACATGAAAGTCTGTTCACTAGAATGGTTAGCTAACTCATGTTGCAGACGCCTGCTCAGTCGTATTTGCGCTTCTTCCACACATGCAGAATCAACCTGCGGTTATATTGCAAATATATTGAGTAGACGTTGGACAAAGATTCTGCAAGAGACACATTCTAACAAAATCAGTCCGTTGAAATTCTCAGTGACATGTAACGGCTTATCCAACTGTTTCGTTTACCTGTTTTACACTCAAATAACATGTCGACGCATGGTAAAATTATCCAATATTTCATAACGGAGGCGCTCGATAGCATCTTTTATCCAGGATGACAGATTGAGATTCGAACACAAGACTCATGTTCTAAAGTATAATCATCTAATTGAATGGCCATGTGTCCTTTTAACATATTATATCAAAGTATAAAATACAAGTCTAAAATATATTTTAGTGTTTTATATGAAACTTTTTTGGTGGAGATGGCAAAGACTGATAATATTTATAAAGACTCTTCTTCCATGTGCTGTGTCTCTTTAGGACGTAGGCAGTCAAGGCCTTCCAGATCTTCCTATTCCTAGTGGCTTTTAACAAGCTTTCTCCTGTTACCCCACCCAAACCATGCTCTGCTATTTGCTCAAGCCCATCATGTCTCTTCAGCGTTGTTTTCCCTTGTCTGTCTTCCCCCATCTGACCTGTGAGTATCGGATTCTCTATTACATTTCACTGAAACTTTACCCGTCTTTTCCTGATGTTAAGCTTACTTTTTGTTTCCATCCTCTCCAAAACCTCGTTGCTCACATGTTCATTCCATGGTTTTCCTCAGAATCCTTCTGTAGAACAATATTTGGGTTACTTCAAGGCTCTTCTTCATCTTTGACGAGTTACATGAATAAAATTGTGTTCAAGATATTAACACAGGACTAGTGCTATTTTTAGATGTGTCCAGAAAAAGTCAATGCAATTCTATGTCCTAGTATGAGAGTAATAAAATAATAATTTATTGGTAAAAATTTTATTCAATGGAAGTCGATAGGCATTGATCAGTGATGTATGAACTTTTGCTCGTATTTACAGATATATAGGGGCACAGAAAGCTAAAAATACCTCACTCTGTGGATACTAAATGTTGTTCGACGCGGTCGTCATTATTAAATAGCTGAAGCAATACACGTTCTCTGAACCATTAGGCGCTAGTTAACGAACGACAAAGAGCGTTCCAAAGACTCCATTTGACAAATAACCATCGCAACATGACTGTAGGGAATATATTTCTCGTTGAATAAAAAGACAAAACGTAGGTAAAGTGTTTAAATAAAAAAAGATTTGCCGTGGAAAGAAGATACAATTATTGATACGATATTAAGAATGGATATAGAGGTAAGCTGGCAATATATATATATATATATATATATATATATATATATATATATATATATAAAGATAGATAGATAGATAGATAGATAGATAGATAGATAGGTGTGAGTTTGTAACCCTGTTTTTCACGCTCTTGCGATCAACAGAAAAACTTAAATGTTTTAAAAACATTGTCTATGTGTAGGGCTGCGTATATTCGCCTATTTTTGTGGAAGTGGGACGAAAATTTGTCGTCATGACTGACGCAGACATATATACACATTTGTACACTCACAGACGTTGCCAAAGGCTCACACACACGCGCGTCTGCCCACCAGGGCTCACACAAACATATATGCTAACTGTACGGGGCTCGGCATATATATGTATATGTGTGCCGTTGCGCACATACATACGCATTCGGTTGATGTAAACGAATAGTGTTGCGATGTCATTGCGCAGACTGTTGCTGATTTCTCGTACGTATATATGTATGTATAATGGGGTCTGTTAGAAACTATGATAGGCAAAAATTGCTATTATTTTATTTAAGACTGTATTGTTATTTTTTATTTATAACTCGGTTATTAGCTTGTTTTTTGTGGTTGCACCTATTTAAATGGTAGAAATTCCAATTTGTAATGCTTGTTAATTTTTATGTGATGGTATTAATTTTACTACGGTAGAGAGGAGTAATTTACGTTAATAATGATTGCGGACTAATGCGGTGATAGTAATATTTGATGATAATAACAGTTGTTGGAAAGCGGTAGAATTGATTAGTAATGGTGGCGTAATGATAATAACAATAAATGCAATTATTATGGTGGTAGTTTGAACTTGAGAATAATTGATAGGATTATGGTAGCAGCGGTTCTTTTTTTTTTATCCGTCTGGTATAAATTGTGATAATAGGTATTTATTTTCAGGTCTGCATTTGGAAATTAATTCTGATCTTACGTTTAGTAAGTTCTTTTGTGGAGTATGAGATATAATTGCTACTTTTTCATGTAGGCAAATAGTCATTTTTTTTTTGTAATGTTGTTGTGGGCAGGTGCTTTTTTCAGTATTTTCCAGCTTATTGTTGGTGAAATAATTCTGTCATTTAGACGTCATACGTATGTGGATAGTGTAGTGCTGTTCAAGTATTTTCTGTTGGAGAATGAAAGGTTGTGGTTGTTTTTCTTTTCTTAAATGGTCCCTCAGTGGCACCGATTTAGTACATTTTTTTGTTGTTTGCACTTACCTTTGTTTTATATACTATGTTTTTTTGTTAGCAGTTTCTCTGGAGTGGACATGTAGTTCCGTTTCTGCAGTTGCATTGAAGTTATTCGGTTGCATTATTTTAGGGTGTTAATTATTTGGTGTGACTTTTTATTATTTGTGTAATGTTTTTTTTTGTGTGTGTGCAGCTGTAACTGATTTTGACGTTGTTTTTGTTGAATATTTTTGCTAATCGGTTTGTCACCGCAAAGTGATTTTCTATTAAGTTCAGGAATGTCATACCAATGTTTGTTTTGGCGGTTTTGTTGTATGATGTATTAAACAAGATAATATTTCTTTTTCTGTTTTTGCTTTTTCGTTGCGGAGGTGTATAATGTAACTGTTGTTTGTCTCCACATTCTTTTAGTGCTTCGTCGTATGTTGTTCTTTTGTTATTGAAAATGTATATGTCAGAGAGTCTGCAGCTGATTGATATAGATATTTGTATGATGATTGAAGTTGTGTGAGCCCCGGTGGGCGGACGCGTGTGTGTGTGTGTGTCTTTGCGCACGTCAATGCGTGTACAAATGTATATATGTCTGCGTCTGTCATGACGACAAATTTTCCTCCCACTTCCACAAAAATACACCAATATACTCAGCCCTACATATAGACAATTTTTAAAAAAGTTTATCAGTTTGTTTGACGATCGCAAGAGCGTGAAACACAGGGTTACAAACTCACACCTATCTATATGAATATGTCAACTCTATCACTGATATTGAGCGTTTTCAATTAAGCACCGCGCATATATAATATATAAATAATATAATATAAATAACAAATTGCATATATATATATATATATATATATATATATATTGATAATTATAATTATATGCATACACTTTTCACACACACACACACACACACACACACACACACACACACACACACACACATATATATATATATATATATATATATACAACAATAATTTCACCCCAAGCAAGCTGGGGTGCAGGGGGTTACGATGAAAAAAAAGATGGTACAGGGGCTGTCGAAGAAAAGATAACAGATGGATAGGTGTTAAGTAGATAGAAGATGGCAATTAAGTTTGCCTTTAAACTGTTGAAGATTGTAGCTCTAAGAGAAGCAAGGAAATGGAAATGGGTTCCACAAACGTGATTGCCGATCCTTCTTTGGGTTTTGTCGATAACCTCAAGATGAATAGTAGGAGCACCCGACCAGATATATATTAATAAAACATAATGTAAAACTTCGACGTTAGTAACCGTGTTTTGAAAATTACGACTGAATAGTGATTTCGTAACTCACTAAAAGCGACAACTTTTCGCCGTGTGCCACATCAGTGGACCATTACATAATCACTACATTCATAAATCATTTTATAGTTTTCTTCAATCATAAAACATTGCGTTGTAGTATACTGGATGTCGATTCTGAATAAGAAATCGGAGAGCTGAGTTCGAATTACAGTCAAATTCGTTTCATTCATTTACGCACGAATACAATTGGGGAATGTGTTAATCAATCTTTTCTCACTGCAGCTATGAGCTAAATAGCAGGAGAGTTTGGGTTACTCCATCATTTTACCCTCCATCTTTGGATTGAATAGCGAGACAGATTGGATTCTGTAGCTTTGGTTTCCAACCGGTCTACCGCAGAAAGTATTGGCAGCGTACTGCTTGAAAACCTTCAACCTTATCAGTCATGTCTTGAAAGAGATATGATTGCCTAAGCGTGTATTACGTATAACAATTAACTGAGTGGATTATATCTTTGCTTTTGTCGATAAGTCTGATATGTATGATAATAAGTACTTCTAATCATACGTTCAAGTTGCATCTATAGAACTTTGAAAATACTGGGCACGATATTTGAATAATGCATAAAAGTTGGAAAATCTATTACTTATCGAAATATAATTTCGTTTTTTAACGCCTCAATTTGTTTACTTACGCACAAATAACCTTGGGAAAGTTATTAATTCATCTTTTCTAACTTCAGCTATGGGTTAAATAGCAAGACAGTTTAGGTTCTATAGTCTTGGTTTGTAACCACTGTACCACACAAAAAATGGCAATCTAATTCAGGAAAATTTTCTGCTTAGTCAGTTATGGATCGCAAGAGACATGATTGCTCAAATGTGTATCACATATGCCAATTAACTCACTGATCAACTGATAAACTATGGGGAATATACTAATCTGTAGATCCTTTACAATTTTCATCTTTAGTTTTGAATCGCATTTTCTATTTCAAGACATTTGCTGACATCAGTCAGAGAGCACAGCTTATTTAATGGAGTATCTAAGATTGTGGTTACAGTCACTCTACAATGCATGAATAATAGTAATCATTATAGAATTTTAACTGTTTTTATTTTCTTTTTCGATTATGCACTCCTTTACATTTGGATCTGAATGGTTTTCGAACAGTTATTTGTATTTTTTAACAGTAAGTCTTTTATAATCTGTAACAGCCTATTTTTGATACATATTCGCGTTTACATGGAAAACGAGAAGTTTTCTTTCTCAAGACAAGAGGTACATCGATTGTTATCTAGGTAACTGGAATTTTATATTTCTTCATTATTAATATCTTTTTTTCTCAGTCATCATTTTGATCCACCTGCTATTTTACGATATAATGCAAGATTTTTTCAAATTCTTGTTTCTATGAACATGTTGGGGAAAAAGCGTATTTTTAAGAAAAAAACATTTTAGTTTAGAAGCCATTTGTCAGAAAATATTTCCACTGAAATACAGATAGCTTCGCGTTAACATGCAAGTAAACGTACACCTGCAGTCAGACTAATGACTTCCGAGATTTTTTCAACATATACCATAATATATTATATTTACTCTATTATTTTACTTTTATATTTAAGTCATTTTCTGTCTTTGAACATTTTCACAACAATACCAATCATAATAATGAATTACAAGTCAAAAATACAAAAGAAAGTTGCAGATGCAATGTGTACATGATGTGCAAAACATATTTAGACTATTGATCACTTAGTGTCTGGTTGTCCAATTCTGACACAGAAGAAATCCAAACATTTACAGAATATTGGTCAGTTTAATCCTTGTAAAATATTGTACTACTTGTGTGTCCATACGGTTAAAAATGACTAAAATTGTTAGAAGGTTTTAACAATTTAATCCAATGAAACAAAAATATTTAAATATAGCGGAGATAAGGAATTTACAACTAAAACAGAAGTCAATGAACCGCTTATTTAGTTTGTTCCTTTTTATTTTTAAACGTTTAATTGTATCATTATTACTTTATTACGCCTAGTATTACATAAGTTGTTTTTATTCAAATATCTCTCTAAAGAAAAATATTAACAGCAGAACGACATTTTCCTTGATATTTAGAGATTCTTGATAAAATCCATCAGTATTATTGATTCTAAACTTGTATCGCTACATCTGTTACCTTTGCACCGCCGTAAATTTCCTTCCCCGTTCTTTTTCTATAAATATTTGGTAATTGTTCGGATGAGCTCTTTGCTATGATACCTGGACTTTATGAATTTAAGTGCAGTATTATATTATTAAGAAAATCTCATAATTCAATAGTTATTTGCAGATAAGTTTTATACAAACAAATTTTCTTCTTTTACTTTTTGCTTGTGAAACTCACTTCTAGTTTTCAGATAAGTTTTATCTTCAAAAGTCAAATGCAATGTTGATCGGTATCTACTGTGTTCCTGTTTACTCTTCTATTGTTCTGGTTCCACAATAATTTTTTCTGTTTTCTTAATCTCTAATTCCTAGTAACCCTTTGTTTCTTAGTGGCTTTACTGCCTTACATGGAGTAAATTCGGTTGAATGATTTTTTATATGAGCCTATTCTTTTTACATTTTTATGCTCTTATTTAAGCATTTTGTCAGATTTAACCCATGGGTATATTTCAGGGAATTCATTGCAGATGTTTCCACTATTTTTGATTCGATACGCATGAAATGATCGAAAAAACGCTCCTAATTTACAGTCAAATCATACGAATAGAGATTATATTTTTTCCTATTAGCATCATGCGTAGTTTCTCGCAGATATTTCATGAAAAGAAATGATTTATTAACAAAAATTAGAAAGAAACGTGTTACTGAATGTATTGTCCATCACTAGCCACCACCTCTTCCCATTTTTCTGGCAGCATTTGAGTTCCACATCGGAAAAAACGACCCTTCTTTTGAAGCTAACCTCGAGTCGACCAATATTTTTTTACCTCTTCATAAAAATGAAAGATTTTATTATGACGGAAACACATGTTTTCAATAAAGCTCTTCACTTCCGATGTAATTCACCATTTCAACGTTCATTTTATTGACAATAAAGTCTCAGTTCATACTTTCGTAAAGACGCATATACTTTAACATTAATTCAACTAAATATATAACAAAATTTTGTTTAGATTAAGTCTTCATTGTTAGAATCAGTTAGTCGTGATATGAATACGCATGTTTCTGCCTTTATTTTTAAATAGGGGTCATTCCCTCGGCGCGAGGGAAACGTAATACCTCTTGGTTTGGAAGGTGAAAGAGAGTTGAATTCAAAATCAGGTCTTTTCTGTTGTAATCGTTTCAGCATAACTGAGGTATTTTTATACTGCTTGACTAATACAAGACTCATGAGCCACTCAAAATATACGGTTACAAAAAGAGATTACTGTAAGGGGACAATAGAAAATTGGAAGAGGATACGGAAGATATATATATATATATATATATATATATATATATATATATATATATCGGTTGACCCTAGACTTCAAGAGATCAAGATTGTTAATGTTGGAAGTGTCTGCTCGGTAATGGGTTCTGTCAAAAGAACAGCGCTTGTGGTACTGGAGAGGGGCGGAAAGCTGCTGGAGTGGAGGGCTCACCTTAATAAAAGAGTAAGAGAATGAAGATGTTTTTAATAATCTTTTGGGTATGATGGGAATTATATTAGGCGTACTACAATATTAGAAAATAAACCACATCGTCAGTTAGATCCAGTGATTTGACCCAAAGAGTTACCTGCAGTAAAACGTATGGTTGAGGTAAAGAAAACGAGAACATTTGATCGAAATTCAAGTCACCTGAAGAAGGTCCCAGCGTACAACGACCGACAGGCGATGATAATGGCAATAAAGATAAAAAAAACAATCCAGACAGTGCAAATAATGTAAATAATTACAATACTTTAATCTCAGAAGTATAAATATATCGAACCGTAAATTCTATTCTACTAGTTACTTTTCACACATATCTTGCCTGTAGAACATTCTTCCGGTTTTTGTCTAGCTTGCCAGCTACAATCTTGTCATGCAACTTCAATCGTCATCTTTTATTATCCGGAATACTTTCCATGTTTTTCTTTTTAACGTTTTTTTTTCATACGTTCACTGTCCTCACAATAACACCTGGTATTATCGTATTATCTTGAGTTATATGATTATATAACAAATTAACATACATATTCGTGATTGTAATATGTACATAATACAAAAATATGTTGTCCAAAACATTTCCGCGTTTATTTTGATACAATCATTTATTACATCTTGATTCATTTATCTTTCAATCTGTTTCTTGTCCATTTATTGAAAAACACAGACATTGATGAAATCATCAGGTTCAAGCAAATTACCTCCACTTTTATCGCAAAGGTTATTGTTGAAAAATCAATTCCATGTAAGTTTTGCTTAACAGAAATTTCTCTATGGTATGTATAATTAAGGGTGAAAGTTAAGTTGTTTTATAATTTGTCAAGGTTTTCCAAATTTTGTTAACTTTATCTCTGTTTATATTAGCACCTATATTTTCTTTGAAGGTTTTTGTTTAAAAGTTTGCTTTTCTTGTAATTCTCTTAATGTTAATTCTCATAAAATTTATGTTTCATCTAAACAAAGGTTTCAATTAATTTTCGTTACTCTATGGCCACTTTAAAATATTTACAAACTGCCGAGGGTCCGTTTTAAACATTTAAGAATATTTGGTATAACATTTTCTTTCAAGGCATATATAGACTCTGATGCGTAGCAATCATTTCGAATATTAAATTAGAAATAAAAACATTTTCAAATCTGAAATAAAAAATAAAAATCAAGAATTATATATATATATATATATATATATAAAGTGATCCTCCGTTTAGTGCAGCGAATGCATGCTGTACATCGGTAAAAAAATAAATTTTCAATTACTATAATTAAAACAAACAATTCCTTAACATACTAATCGTTCGTTGTATATACAGTAACTGAATTTTGGTAAATGAAGATTTTAAGGCACTAATCGAAAACGTATTTATCGAGGAATATCCGTATGGTTCTCGCTCGATCACCGAAGTTAAGCAACGTTGAGCCTTGTCAGTACTTAGATGGGTAACCACTTAGGAATGCCAGGTGCTGTAAGCGTTATTCACGGATGTGCGTTGTGGTGCAGTGGATGTCTGCTCAGAAGGGGAAATTGGTGAGCCGAGTTCCAATCCCAGTCGAACATTTTGCATTCCCTTACGCACTGGTACCCTTGGGAAAGGTATTAATCTGTCCCTTCCCTCCAGTTATGGGTTAAATAACTGAGGTCTGTTGTTCACGCAATCTGTGGCAGACGTCTGCACCGATTGTTGGTTATCAGCAGTTCCAAAAAGTGTGGATGGTGCTACACAAGACTTCACCACTTTAAATAACTCTTTGTGTGGTTGTCTAACTGTGCTAGACGCTCATATGCCGAAATCGACGGGAGAGTCCATAATATATATGTATGTGTGTGTGTGTAGCAGAAATCATTCATTCTGTTCATACAGGTGTATGACTATCCGTGTGGCATTCATTGGAATGGTTGTTGCATTCAGCTGCAATGTCACTGTGACCTCCATTCGGTCTTTCGACGCGGGATACCAGGCATGCCTTGAGATATGCCTAGTTAAAGTGCGCCTGCACGTGTATCATTCTTGGTGGATGATATTCAACTTTCAATCCCGACGTTTCTTGTCTCGTCAACTGAATTCTTTTTTTTTTATTTTATTATTTTACTTCGTTAAGTTACTTTTCTATCTTTTATTTTGTCTATATTTATTCACTTCTGACATGTATCCACTAATTTTTGATTGACAATTCGAATTTTAAATTGTTTGAATGATAATTATTCGAAAAAAATATACAAAATGATAATTATTCAAAACTCAAAATCTTTTATTGCATTCAAATGTAAAAATTAAGAGAGGAAATATACAAATTATAATCATTCGATTTACAAATGTAGTTAATACAACAATTTAAGAAAAAATCTTTTAACCTTAAGTTATATGATACTGAACACAAATAGACAAATACTGAAGAGTAGTCGCTAAAGAATGCCATAAATTTTTAAAAGTTTTCTATTTAATCGCGGTATTTCTTGAAGGTCCTGATATTTTGTCATCCTGCACTTACTTTGGAAATATAGATTTCTTAAAGATCTGTTCTGATTTCAGAACGACCAAGAATTTCCATGTGGAGGGATGATGTGATGACGCTGCAAAAAAGAAAAAAAAACTATGGCATCTTTCAAAGATGTTAAAAGATTTAGATAATTAAACATTGATTCACTCATAAGAACTCAACGTAACTATTTCAAACATAGATATTTCGAATAATTATCATTTACAATAAATGTCATTTCGATAAATTTTCATTCAAATACTTTCTCAATTCGAATAAATGTTTTTCGAGTAATTTTCTCGATACTGTATTTATTTCTTCTGCAATTATTCAAACTTTTTCTAACACTTCTTCTACATTCTTGTTTTTGTTTTCTCTCTTGACCTCATTTTGTTGCTGTCGTTTTTTCTTTTACTTGTGTGGGAGTTCAGGAATTTTTATCACATTTTTATTTATTTCAGTTTTGTTTTCATCATCTCATCTGTTCTACTTTCCTTGTGCTTTTATTTCACGCACTTTTGTCTGGAGTCTTACCTAATTTTTGTTAAAGATTTGTTTTATTCTTATTCGCTTTCACTAGAATCAATCATATTCTTTATAGCTTCTTTCCCAACTTTATTATTTTCTTGTTTTTCTTTTTTAAAATCTATTTGATTATAAAGATTTGACGTTGACTTTTTTGTTTTTGGTTGCCAGTTATTTGCTTTTTCATTTGTCTATTTTAATCTGACAAGCGTAATATATATATATATATATATACATACATATATGCACACACACACACATATATATATATATATATATACACACACACACACACACACATATATATATATATATATATATATATATGTATATATGTGTGTGTGTGTACATATATATATATATATATATATATATATATATATATATGTTACCGCCCGTTTATTGAATATTGCTATCACATCTGGTCAAGTCCCCTGCTATTCACCTCGGGGTTCTAAAAATCTAACGAAGACTCTGCAATGTGATCGATTCCTTGCTTGGGGTGAAATGATTATATATATATATATATATATATATATATATATATATATATATATATATATATATATAATCGACTTCGATATTCATTATTTAATCGTTAGAAAGACTGTCTCACGAAAGAAATTACAAAAGATTACGTTCAATCCTAGAAAATCGCTTTGAAAAATTTGAAGCATTGTTATGCTTAGCCAGTTTGCTCTCTAGATCTGTTACAACTGAGTCTGATTCTTGATCTTTATCTTAGTATATATATATATATATATATATATATATATATATATATATATATATATAATTCAAACAGAAAGTTGCATGTAGGTGAAATGTATATTTTTTCAAACAAAATATTTGAATATCACATGTGTCGTATGAATATTTTTGCGTTTTATATTCGCTTCGTCAGCAACCGTTTATTATGGAAAAATTCAAAAAAGTTTTTATACAACGGAGGTTCATTTAAAAGAAAGAAAAAAAAGAAATAAGAAATTGAAGTGGGAGAGAGAGGGAAGCTTACGTTTGAAAATAGACGTCTTGACGCTCTTACAGAGAGTAGGGAAGAGAGTGGGAAAACAAAGAGAAGTAGCGAAATGAATTCAAACTCGATTTATGAAAAGGACATTCAAGGATTACATAGGTATAAATAAATAGAAAATAAGCGTGTCACAGGAACGTAAGTGGAGTAAAAGGGAACCGTGAAATCAGGGAATAAAAAGAAAAACGAAAAAAGTAAAAATAAGGGAGGGTTATGAAAGAGAGGGTGAGAAAAAAGAAAATTGAATTGGATAAGCAGACATGACAATTGTCACTCCATCAATCGATTCTCCCATAAAAATTTGCAAGTTCATTAACAGGCAAATACAAGATTCCTTTCTTTTTATCCTTTTATTTGTTCTTTTTCTCTAAGCGATTATATAAATGGTATATTAACTGTTGAATAACAGCTTCATGTGGAAGTAACTTTAACGCATTGACTGCAAACGATGATACATTTTGTAATTGCCGCCGTCTGCACGAGTCCAAGTATACACTTTCCGACCCAAAGTCATTGCTCACATGCTCGATCCATGATATCCTCAGCATCCTTCTGTAAAACCACATTTCAGTTTTTTCAAGTTATCTTCATCTTTGATGATATTGTCCAGTATTTACTGCCATATTGATGAAGTGACATCACATAGTAATCCATTACTCTCTATTGTTTCTAGCGAAATCACTTTCTTATAAAATTTCCTTTCCAAGCATTGTATGAGCCAGTCCTTCTCTATTGTTCGCAGACTTGGACTTTTTCATTTGAAGGAATGATTTGATGGAACTGAGAACATGCTAAGAAAGATCCAAAACATCAGCTGAAGATCACACCCAACATTGACAAACATGTACGTAGATATCACACTCTTATCACATAAGCTTAAGCAGCCATGGCTGCAATTTGCTGGCCACTGTTATCGTGCGCAGAATGAGCTGATCTCATCTTTGCAATTTGGTATCCCAATGGAAGTGTTGTATCAAGGAAACCGACCTGTCTATACACAAATACCTGAGAATGGACAAGAGCGATTTGAATGCAGCGAATTTTTTGCTATGTTGCTTGGGGTGAAATTGTCGATGGAATTACAACCAACCTATGGTCGAAAGATGATGATGATAGTATATTTTGCTCCTGTTAATTAAATATTACAGCTATTAAGGCAGAAATGATAAACATGTTAATAATATTAACTAAGTAGAAAAATAATTAATAATTAACATAATTAAGTATGAGTAAACAACAACTATTGTAAAAATAGATTGTTCAGTGGAATAACATGTTATTTCTGATAAGGAAGATGAGTGATACAAAAGAGAAACTAATACAATAATATTCTTGATCGAGACTACGATCTTTCTAGCATTAATTACACAATATTGATTATCGATTGAACAGCAAGGCTGACAATTAAATAGAAATGAATCTAATTAATACTTTCAATGATAAGTAAGAAGATAAATTTAGAAGTACTTTACGCAAAAAACAATATTAGTCTTGCAATAAACAATTCTTTTAGAAAAGTCGTTGTTTTTTCGTTAATGAAATATGTAAAAACATATGGCGATATCCCGGCTAAGAGAAAAGAAATATACTATGAAACAGGATTAAATTAATGGAAACCGGTAATAGTCGACGAAAATAGATAAATGGATCGATGTGACTGCTAAATATTTTACGGGAAAAAAAGACAACATCGAGAAATTAGTTATGAAACATTATCCTGTGATGCAGCTTGTAAAAGTAAAACACTGGTTAAAAATATACAAAATGTTGAAAAGAGTGAATTCTAAATCGCATTTACAATGAGATTTCTCTTTTAAATATAAGAACTATTTGAAACCCGCAACGAAAGTTTTTAAAAGAACTTAATTTCGCAACACTGTAGATAACCCTCGCTACTCTACTCTTTAGTTATTTCCATAGCATATGTTCCGATGAGCTATATTCTTTGGTTAAACCAACACTGAACTTTGCAAAAGAGGCCCACTATACCACATACAAAAAAATCTTCATACCTTTCGTATTCCATGAGTAAAAATTAGGTGCCACTCGGATAGCTTCTTCCATAGAACTGTTGGTTTGTGAAGCAGAAACCCAGCAGGATATTTTCCAAATCACTACGATCACTATTTTTTTATAACTACCATTTTTTTAGATTTATCTCTTGAATTTGAATTTCTCTTTCTCTGTTTCCATTTTCAAATATTTAAAACGAGTAGTTAATTCTGGCACAAAACATGATTCTTTTTTCCTCCGTAAAGTTCGATTTAACTAAACTAATAATTGTGTAACTATGTATAGAAGTGCCTGTACCGCGATTCGATTTTCTATTTAGCTCTATATATTATGGCTAAAATTCTTATCGTTTATATAATTTAAAGTCATTCGATTTCTGTACAAATTTGCAGTTGAAATTTTCATTCTTTTTTATGTACCTTGTGTTTCCTTTCTTTATGATTTTTTATCCTTCTACGTATGCCTTGTATTTCTTTCTTCCACTTGCTTTTCGCAAACATCTCTGCTATATAATTATTTCGAATATTTAAGGAGAGCTTTATTTGGTTTTCTTATCAAATTTCATAATTCCTAGGTCATTTTTCTAAATTCATCTTCTCTTTTTAATTGGTCCCTCGCTTTGTTGCCTTTTTCCCATTTTTTCTTAATCGATTTTTTTTAGATATCTCTTTAAAGCAAAATCCATGTATTACAAAACCAAAACTTAAACTGAAAACTCGAGTCACGTCCTTAAATAGCCTCCTCAGATAGAAACACATATGTATGCTGCGTATAACACCGAACATATTCAGATATATTGAAACTTTCAGCTGTAGACATCATTTTCCTAAGATCAATGGTAAAAAAGTCATTGACAGAACAAAACCTGAGAATCTTCGAGATAGTCATCCAGCTTTAAACATTGTTAATTGACGCTACAGATTCAAAAAGAACTTTGCTACATAATATAAACCACATCACCCGAGGACTACCAACAGCAGTAACAACTTAAATGGATAACACTGGTGCCCTGACCACAGGAATTTACACGTGCTACTAGACTGACATGAAGTTTCTGCCGTTTTACCGTTGAAATATTTAAATATAACAACTTCTTCTATTCCAACATTTTTCCCCGAACTTCTCGTTTGTGGAACTCCCTTCCTTTTTCTTGCTTCCCTGTTAGCTACAATCTCCAAAAGTTTAAATGCAATGTCTATCTTCTATCGCCTTTATTATCGTCCTTCTCTTATTTTTCTTCGGCATCCCTAATATCTTGTTTTTCTCTCACTGCAACACCTACCCAATAGTCCTGCCTTGTTTGGGGAAAATGATTATTAAAACAAAATAAATATATATCATGACGATGTTAACATTTCTTAATACTTCCAATAGAAAGTTCGAAAGAAGACCCTTATCAATCCAGGAAAGAGTGGTAAAAGCAGCAGTATCTCAGAACTATTTTTCTTTAAAATTGTCTTAAAAGATTTTTAAAATTTCGACAGAAAACCGTACTGGCTACTCAGTTGATGAACGCTAAATATTTCCTAGTAAAGAACACTATTATTAGCATCTTCCCGTCTAATTTTCTTTCTTCATTTTTTTCACTCTTTTTCAATTCTCTTGTTGGTTTATTCAAAATTTGCTTCGGCTTTTCTAGGTAAAACACAGAAGCTTATTTTTGGTTACAATTCTTTTAAATAAACTTACAATTTTGTTTTGCCCGCACTTTTTTTTCCGTTACGTCTAAATTTCTTCAGGAATCTTTCTCTATTTTCGAAGAATCACCCAAAATGGTTTTGTAGTTTTCCAGGGAAAATTTTATTTTCATAAAATGAAGCCTATAAATATCGAACTATTTGGTAATATGAAGGTGTTTTTATTTCGAAAGCGGAGAATATGTGGAAAAATTCTTAGACAAACCCGATATATTTGTATTTGGTCACCAGAAACATAGGTATTCTTCATTTATTCTGATAAAAATTTGGCAACTAATTTCGGAATGTCTTCATTGATTATGCCTTCTACTTCTTATAAGAGGAGCAAATTTCTTTAGAAGCATTTCATTCTTTGTCTTGAATAGGTTCATGAAAGTGAACAGTTTGTCGAGGTGATTTGCGGCTAATTTCCTTCTGCTTCTCGAAGGTTTAATGATGAGCAACCTTCATATTTGAAGAATGTCATAATTAATAAAAGACACAGACGTGGCCAATCTTGCTGAAAAGTATTAACATTTTAGTTTTTTTTTATCACATTGACTTACAACTCAAAATCACTATAGCTGCATGTGTCATTTCCAAAGCCATGGCAAAGACTAGCGGTTCCGACTGTTTTAATTGGTTGCAAATTATTATTTTTCGTATTGCTAAATTGGCACACACATACACATACACACTTATTTATATATATTAAAAATAAACTATTTCAGTTTATTTAATCCATCAAATATGTTTTGATTGCAAGATTATTTTTAAGATGATATTTAAGCTAATACAAGTTCTACTAATTAACCTATAGCAAGGGAGAAAATACGTCTATTCTTACGTTTTTTAAAGGTATTTGCGCAAAAATAATTCTGACAAACCCGGCTGTAGTGAGACCACTGCTATCTGATTTCCATTTTCAAGTTGTTATCCAATACACAATACCCACATCCAAGCTTTACGGCATCTGCTCTTCCCAAGAGGTCACGTATCTAGGTATTAGATTCGACGTAACTTCGGTGATTGTAAGAGAACCGGCGTTTTAACGTGATATGGCCGTAAGCCCAGAATTACAGATAAAATGGTAAGCGTGAATAACTAGTGTAATATGAATGTAAAACAAATGCGTAGAACGTGGGGATCATTAGAGAAAATAGGTCAAACAAGAATTGATATCTTGCTTATAAAGTTTAAGTACAAGGTTGGTTTTCAAAGAAATAAATATGATAGTCTTTTACAAAGTAGCAGTTATTGGAAAAATGTTATCAGTGGAACTTCTTGCATTTGGAAGACGGTGTAAAGGTGAATGATTAGACCCAGTGAAAGCAGTGGTATGTCCTAGCCGTAAAGGTCTGAATTGGGTCAAGTCAGTGGGACTAACCAATGTCTATATCTATTGTGCTATACGTTCACGAGGTTAGTTAATTCCATTTACTAAGGGAAATAACTTCATGGCTACCAGAAGTGAAGTTGCACATGGAAAATCTCTGAATTGGCGGAAGAAAAGAAAGAAAATCTTAATGAATATTGTTCTTGGAAATGCTGAAAGTGATTGTCAGGTCAACAATGTAGTGTTTTTAGGAATCAGGTCGTCAAATGGAAAAAAAATCACCAACATAACGGATATTTTGCAGCTCAAGCATATATATATATATATATATATATATATATATATATATATCTCAGCAGTTGTCCATTTATGTGCTAATCTGTCTCTTGCAAAAATACATCATTGTAGAAGGCATCAGATACTTCCTCGAGGGATATAGTGATTTGATCTTTAATTTTATGTTTTTTATTAATAAACTGCAAATGATTTCCGCTGGAAATCAGAAGACGTTTAAAGCATTAAACCATTAAACTTTCGTCGTGACATAATAAATTGTAGTTAGAATAATTTTACTAATGGTGATTTAATTTCTATATCATATTATTTATTTATTTGCATTTGGTCAATTGTACAATCCGGTTAGTTGTCAATTGTACAATGTCTGAATACTTTCGTTTTTAGCAAGGCAATGTCAGAGAGATTTTCCATGTGCAATTCCACTTCTGGAAACAATGTCCCTTAGTCACTTGAATTAACCAGCCTCGAGAACGCATGGCACAATGGATATAGACGATGGTTTGTTCCAGTGACTTGACACCAAAGTGTTGTGAGTTCAATACCAGGCTACAGCAGTGGTGAACAAAATTTAGAGAGTTGAGTTAAAGGAGGGCGATAATTCCATGGTCACTAGAAATAGCATTGCACATGTAATGAGAATGATACAACCAGTAATCATAATAAAAGGTTCAGTTCAATGTTTCTAGCACCTGAGGAAGACCGGAGTGTACAATGGCCGAAACGTCGTAAACATGGCAAACAAACTGAGGACTATAGGCTGAACAATGTAAATAGAGCGTCAGTTTTATATTATATTACATTTTACTCCACACAAACACTTTCAACTGTTCTCCATCTCCAAGTTTTGATGGCTCCACAACTTGGTGTAATTGCTGACAAAATTCTCTCATTAAAGCTATTACATCCGAGTAGTGAGTTCAATCCTCACTGGGTGCTCAATACTTTCGGCCCTGAGTTACATATATGCTGAGGTTGCAAATCACCGTAACAAGTTTTGATGGGATTCTTCGGCATGATTACACTATTAGAGCAAATTACTATTTTACTCCTATTTCTTTCGAATTCACGATATTTTAGGATTAAATCCACGAATGGTTGGAAGAGAAAGGGGTTGGAAAAAAGAAAGGCAATTAAGAGAAAGAAAAACAGTAAAAAAAATAAGGAACGAAAGTAAGTTAGAAAATGGAACATAAGGATGAATAAAATGAAAGGACGAGAAAAGAAATATTTCGCTGTTTAAAATACCGAAAAAATATAATGAAGGAAACACTGTGGGAGTTGGTTGTTTTGTTTTCCAGCATATCTGGATGATTTCTTATTTTTATTAATTCCGACAAGATTTTTAAACTGATTCGTATGATAGAATATTTATTCTGTGTAAAAAAAAAAGTTACTTTGTAGATCCGGTTTCATTAACATAATTTTTCAGATATACTGATGTCGAGAATTTGATTTTTTGGAATATTTTTTGTGTTGGTTGGTTTTA
This sequence comes from Ascarosepion bandense, assembly GCA_037127315.1. Classification (NCBI taxonomy): domain Eukaryota; kingdom Metazoa; phylum Mollusca; class Cephalopoda; order Sepiida; family Sepiidae; genus Ascarosepion; species Ascarosepion bandense. The sequence goes on from JBBBDQ010000222.1 coordinate 5,969,234, forward strand.
TTGACATTACCTGTTGATTCATATTTTTCTGTTGGTTGGTTGGTTGGTTTTATTGAATTTTTTTGTTCATATGTTTTGTGTTGCTTGGTTTTATTGATATTTTTATTTGGTTAATATTTTTTTGTGTTGGTTAGTTTTATTGACATTCTCTTTTGGCTCATATTTTTATGTAGGTTGATTTTGTTGACATTCTGTTTTGGTTCATATTTTTCGTATAGTTTTATTTTATTGTCATTCTATTTTTGGTTATATTTTTATTAGAGACCTATTGTTTAAAAAAGTATTTTATTTTATCCAAATTTGATTTCTCGAAGTAATAATATATACTGTTTATATTATTGTATATTTTTTGTCTTGAGAGAGCAGGGTCTGAACTCTCGTTTAATATATGTTTAATCGTGTATGACGTTTTACATGCTTGGCATACTAGTATGTTTTCTTTATTTAGTAAGTAGGAATGAGGTATACTTCCGTGCCCAATGTTTAAGCCAGATAGTATTACTTTTTCCTTTCCAGATTTTCTGAAAGTGAAGTTCTATTCTAGTTTGGGTTGAACTGCGAAGAGTTTTTTTGTGGGGGTTATCGTCTCAGCATCGCGCCATTACTTCTTTTTAAAGATCTCATTAATGATAGTATATGGGATTTTGATCCTTGAGTCTACATCCATGTCTAAACCAGATTTGGCTGCTAAGTCTGTTTTGCTTTTAACTTAAACTCTGATGTGGCTAGAAAACCAAATATACTTTGACGTCTTTGTTTGAAAGCAATGCTTATTTTGCATAATACTTTGATAATGAGTAGGTTGTTGAAAATGTTTTTTCTGAAAGCCATTAAGATGGTTTGTCAGTTTGAAAAATATTAAGAAATGTTTTGTTTGTTCTCTGTGAGGATGTTGAGAGCTAGCTCTATTGCATATACCTCCGCAGTGTTAAAAGTGCGTTCCTTTGTTAGGCACTTTTTGGTAATACTTTGACTCACTTCTACACATCCTATCTTAAGCTCACACTTTGACCCTTCTCTATAGATTAGTGTTTGGGTAGTTTTTCAGTATACACCGAACTTTTTTCTTGGAATGTGAGTGGGGAACAGTTTTTGTTTATTTAATTCTAGAAAAACTCCAGGTGTTTTGATTTTCCATGTTGAATACTAACCGTAATCGTCTCTTGTACTTTTGAGTGTGTATTCCCGAACTCTTCAGAATTATATTTTATACTCTGTCCATAGGGTTACATATAATTTTATGTTAGAATAGATCACATTATTTAGTGTAAAAAGTACTACTGTAATCTCGGTTAGGTGGGCATGATTTTATTTTGACAGAGTGCTATAGTGCTAGTTTAATATGCCTTAAATATGGAGGTGTTTCATTAGATCATATGTATAAGTTGATGTTCTAAAAGCCTCTAAGTACTAGTTTGAGGTCTTGATGATAAGTTGTTTTAATCATTTCTAGGTACTATATTCTGGCTTCCCATATATAGAACTAGCTATATAACCCGGCGTTCCTAGAAGGTTTTTAGTGGTTATGTTGAAATGGTAAGTTCGAGTGCTTATTCAAAAAAATCCAGTAATAGGTTGCCGTAATACGTAAGTTAAAACAATGTGAAGTAAATATTGGTTTTGTTGTATTTGTAAAACGGGATTCATGCTTGGTCAATTTTGCTAGTAAACGGGAATGATGTATGTAGACCTGGAAGAACTTGGGCGCGCGTTAAGGGAGCATGTAATGGGTTGTGATGACGTTGAGATGCAGAAGAATTGGATGCCTTGTCCGTGCAACATCGGAGAGATTGGCATCTTGTAGAAAACTTGTAATAGTTATGAGATATAAGATAGCAGTTACAAAAAAGACCCGATTTTTGGTGTAATACAACTAAGCGTTTTAGAAAAATAAACGAGCGCAAAACATTTTGCATCGCCCTGTGTGACAATTGCAATTTTGATCTACCAGTGACTAGATTTTGGTTAAATTTGAATGAAGTATCTGAGAGAAATGTATAAAAGTGCGTAAAAGACCACCCCAAACTATTTTTATCGTTGATTTTTTACGAAACCTGTGAATTAATTCAAAATAATTTTGTGTCCATCAAAGGTTCGGACTTTGATCCACAAATTACCTCATTTTGGTTGAATTCACATAAGGCATCTCGTAGACGAATAGTTCGTGAATTCTAAACATTTCGGTGATTTCTGCCATATGCTGTAAATCGATTCGAAAATATTTTTGCGTATATCAAAAGTTCATATCATGATCGACAAGTGACCCAGTTTGGGTTTAAATTAGACCAACTGTTTCGTTAAATACACGCGCATAGATATAAACATTTAGGTAGATAGATAGATAGATAGATAGATAGATAGATAGATAGATAGATTAGAGTAATCCTGTTTTGAGCGTAGTAGTGATCTATATAATTTGATTAATGTTTGTCGATCTGTTTCTTATTTAATAAGGATCAATAAACGCAAGTGATGTAGGAGTTACAACCTTTGATTTTCAAATATTTTAGGTGAGGAATGAATGTTAGTTTTTTGTCAATGATGATGTCTCGAAACTTCCGTTGTTTCCCTATTGGGAATTCCGTTTCGTTCTATTTTATATATGGGTCATTGTGCGAATTTATTTATTTGAAAGAATCTAGGCATTTGGTTTTGGAAAATGTAAAAGCATTGTGTATTTTGTTGAGGCATTGTTAGATTTGTATTTCTATGGTATACATAAGCCAAGATCTGTACAGTCACAGAAAGTCATTAACATATAGGGAGCATTTCACTGCAGGGCTAAGCATTTAACTATGAAATTGAGTTTTACACAGAATAGGGTTAAGATCACCAAAAGAATGCTTTCCTGGGGAAGACCCTTCTTGATTTGTCAATTTGGGTACTGTAGTTCCTACACTGACTTGAAATCTTTGGTCTTCCAGGAAAATCTTTATGAAGACATTTTCCTTTTAAACCCAGTTCGTGCAGGTCTTGCAAGATACTAAATTTCCATGTCGTACGACTTTTCTAAGTAAAAAAATTCAAAACAAAAAACAAAACAAAACAAAAAAGCACTGCCGTGAGATGTTTCTTTTTAATGAATGCTTCCATTACAATGATATCTGCGGGATCTTATGTGTTCCACAGTGTTTCTTTTTACCTAAGATCATATTGCAATTTGCTGATTAAGCCTTAAGTTTCCAGATATTGTTGAGAATGTTTGCCTAATTTTACCTAGTTAACCTGTTGATGCAATCACTGTAGTTTTCAGTGTCTGTGTCATCTTTTTCTAGTTTTGGAAAAGGGATGATAAAAGACTGTCTCCCCATTTCTTGGAAGTTGACATTTGTTCATATGTTATTATAAATTTTTAATAACATTTGTAATGATTTTTAAAGTAACTGTTTAATGAAGACCACAACAGTATTGTGTGCTTCCTTTAAAGATTCATTTAGTTCTTCTAGAGTAAATGGTATGTTATAGCATTCAACATTATTTGATTTAAATTTTAGTTTTTGTTTTCCCGCCTTTTGATTTGAACCTTCGAAATTGTTACCTACAATTCTTGGAAAATTAATTTGTAAATGCTGTTTTGACTAGTTGGTCAGTGATATTCTTTGCTGGTTATTTTAGGGTTATTTATAGAAATGTTTTACAATAATTGTATGATATTTGCTTACTATTTTCTTTATCAAATTCCAGACAGATTTTTATCTTATAGCAGAATTCATTCTGTTGAGGTAGTTTTTCCATCATTCTTTTTTGGTTTCTTTAATTATTTTCTAAGCGTTCGCTCGTAGTTTCTTAAATTGCATCAAATTAGAAGTTGTACGATATTTGTTAAATTCTCTCAAAGCTGCTCTTCGTAGTCTGATAGCTTTGTGGTGAGTTAGAATACAGAAATAGTGGTGAGTTAGAATACAGAAATATCTAAACTTTACTTCAAAAGCTCTCAACCACAAGGAGCCTATCCCCAGACATTACGAATCGCCACCAGGTGCTCTTATTAATTGGGTGTACCCCTTTGCAAATGTACAGTCAGCGTATTATGAATGTCCAACCGACAGAGCGAACACCGTATGGGAAAATATTCACGAAACGTTGAAAATGATTTGTATGAATTGTTTGCGTGGACATTTATTTTTACCAGGCAGGGTTACATATCGGATTAAAATGTATCTGCAGTTAAAGGGAAAGATTATTACATTTACAAATATTTAGCTTCAATTTCTCTTATTTAAAGAAAAAATAAATTAACACTGACAATCATTTTATAATTCCTTGCAGTGAATCAACTCCTATCTATATTTATGAGATGAAGTAGTATTTACAGTATTTACATTATTCGGACTATTGTCCTCATCTTTGTTGTCATTTTTACGACGTTTTGACCGTTGTACGCTCTAGGCTTTTTCAGGTGCTAGGAATTTCACACTGAACCCTTTATTACAATCATTGGGGTATATCATTCTCATCCCTTGCGTAATAGTGTATCGATTGGAAGTATTGAGTTATCTCCCTCTAACCCTAAAAGTTACTTGTTAACCACTTCTGTAGCCTGGTATTGAACTCACAAGTCACAGGAACTCACCAATGTCTTTATCCTCTGAGCCATGTGTTCTTAAGGCAAGAAGAACTGAATTTTTGGGCGTTATCAACCTAATGTGCATTAATCTTTTTTTTAAGAAAATCAATCGTGTCAACAAATTGCAATATGAGCGCTGGTGAAAAATACTAAAGAAAATCATTCTCATCAAAATTTCAATATGAATTCTGGTAAAACATAAGGACGCATGGCCCAGTAAGCATAGATGTTGGTTAGTTCCGAATAATGTAAATATTGTGATTCAAGTTCTGTAAGGAATTAAATTCTCATGAATACGTAGCTCGTTTCTTTTTCTTTTCTCCCTACCCTGGTATTTAGATAAATTTAACATATAATTCATCCTATCTTCCCGAAATTCCTAGACAAATGAAAATCGCTTAATTTACAATATACCACTCAGGCATAAGAGGATATAAAATTGAAAAGGGAAAAGTGCACAATGCGCCTTTTTATTAAGAGCTGAGAACACCTGATAACATTTATCGACTAAGCTGCAGATATTGAACGTACATTGATTACTTAAACTAGCATACATTAATTATACGCTCGGGTGAGCTCCATTTGGTATTTTATGTTTTACATGAACTTATCAGTTACGGCATCAAAGTTAAATCTTATGGACTTAAACTCGTAGATAACTAGGGTGTATATGTAGAAATTATCTTCAACATTTATCAAATGTACTTGAATCTTTCAAGGTAATTCTTTGTGCAAATTTAAAACTTTGTCCGTTAGCGAAACTTTAGAAATGTTATAACTGGTCATGGAGATATTTCTAATTGTGGCTTAAATGTGGCACAAAGCCGAACATACCGGCCACCCAGTGAAGAACGAGAATGTTACAGTTGGTTATGAATTTGACAAAACTGTCACAATATTCTTAGAATTTTCTAGTAATTTCGCTGATTGCTGCCCATTAAAATAATGTGGTAGTTTTCAGTTTGCTAGACTTCGGTAGGTAGCCCAAGAGAAAGCAACAGTTTGCTAATTGTTCTATTCAGAAAGGCAGTCTATAATCGAATTATTTAGTGCATTCAATAATTCAGTCATGATGTTGTAATCTAAACATCTTTAAAAGTCGCCACACAAAATTATCAATACCTAAACACCTCCATCTTTCTTAATCGATTTCTGGCATAAAACACAACACACTCACACAAACTAACACACACAAAAAAAGTTTCACGATGATAAACGATGAGCAAAAACGCTTGGAAACTGCATTTAAAATTCCTCTTCCATCAACTGGACACGAGAAAGATAACACTATAAATCTAAAGAATGAGAAAATGATTTAACAATTAAAAAATTTCTGTAGTATTGAAAGACAAAAGTTTAGAAAATGATTTGCAACCAAGATATATATATATATATATATTACACAAGAGAACGAAAGAGAGAGAGAGAGAGAGAGAGAGAGAGAGAGAGAGAGCAGCGGGAAATTTAAAATATTTAGGGGGTATATAAGTAGCAATACAGTCAAGGAAAAACAAAATGTGCACATATAATGTTGCATTAATCTTATATATATATAATTCAATAACTCTAATATTCAAACTGTTTATCCCGTAATTCACAGACACCTTTTGACATAAACATTCATTATTAAAACATTAAGTAAAAAATAATAATTAAAATAAATGTATTATAAAGAATATTATAAAAAGAAAAATATCAATGGATTCTACTATTAAATAATTCGACAACTACTGTTATATTCATGCATTATACAAATTGTATACCTACTTTTGCCGTTCTCTATATTAATGATTTTCTAAGAAAGAAGCGATATAATTTTGAAAGTAGGTCAAAAGATGAAAAAGTGGGAGAAAATCATATCAGTCGGGATGAAAAATGAGGTGAAATCATATATAAAACAAAAGACAACATTATGAACCAAAAAAATAGCTTGAAATGACAATTCGTGAGTTGAATATTAAGATCCGTATCTGAAGAATATTTAAATGTTGACGTATCTTTCAAGAAATAAAATATGACATGTCCGAGAAAGGTGATTAAGTGTTCGTTCCTTTGACAAAGCTTAGTGAATATGGCGTTGTTAACGTAACGTCAGCTATTGCTGGTTTTTGACTAAGTAGAAGACTTTGTGAAAGTTGGTGAAAAGAGAAACCGACAAAGATCGATCTTTTCATTTGCACCGATGAGCGATTCTCATTGATAGAAATACGATTCTAACGTCACATCTATTTTAGAATGAAAATTATGCTAGACATACACGTTTTTTATTGACAAGTTTCCACTAAGCTCCATATATTTAAGTTCTCTCAAGTTTAAAAACGAGGAAAAGACAGTCTTTTGAATGCTGATAAGTATATTCATTTGTTTGGAAACAGGATGAAACAAGATACATGCAATCTAATTTTGGCTTACTGAGAAGAACTCAGTATCCATAATATTTTCCAACGAAGGTTAGATTCAGTAACGTTCTGCTTCTTTATATATATATATATATATATACTGTTAAATAAAAGAGAAAATGAATGTCTATTATGTTTAATCATGAGTCGCTCTAAACGTCGTAATTTGACTTTAATGTCAGCTTAGAACCAAATTAATTAAAAATTATCGAAATGTTGGAGAATTTTTGTCTTTATTTTCAACTGAAATTAAAGCCCAAATACGACGTTTAGAACGGCTCATGATTAGACATAATAGACGTTCATTGTCTCTTAAATTTAACATCATATGTTTAGAAAATTATTTGCTGCCTCGATACACTAAATATATATATATAAATGTATAAATGACATTGAAGTCAACACTCAGATGCGACAGTCTGTTTTAGGGCCTGACCATTAAGTTTATCATGAAACAGACTAACACCTGTGGCTGTTGATTTTAATGACAATTTTTATATTTACATACGCCTGATCACTAATATTGACCAGTTTAACCCTTAGAAATAGCACCAATTCAATGTATTTTATCTTATATATATATATATATATATATATATATATATATATATAATACTGATATATATATGTATACACACACACACACACACACATATATATATATATGCATATATATATATATATATATATATATATGATATTGATCTTTAATGTTACTTATGTGCAGTCGGTATAGTATGGAGCCTATCATTTTACAGTAGATATGTGCAAACAAGGTTTGCAATAAGAAAAAACATTGTCATATTCCTATTCCCTGCTGTTAATCACTAGTTCTTGAAACTGACTAACAATATTTTTTGAGACGTACTACACAAAATTTTCTGCCTAAATCTATCATACATATGTAAAAGTCTACAATTTGTTCATGCTTAGAATGTTGCTGCCACATATGGTCCCGTGCTCTTTATATATATTTAGAGAATCTTGATAAATCTAACAATATACATGTGGTGGTGTTGGTTCGGACCTGGCATCTCAGTTTCAATTCTTCTCACTGTTTTTTCTGAAAATATTTTCATGTTAATTGTTCTGATGTACCTTCCTCTATGGTACCTGTATTTATGAATTTATAACACAGTACTAGGTTAGTAGCTAGGTCTCATCATTTTAATCTACCATTTTTCCGTGCATTTAATACTGTTGCTATATCTGATCGAGTGCTTTTTCGATTCATTTCTTTGTCCTAGACAAAACCTAAAGAAGGATCTACAATGTTACCTATCCTGACTTGGTATGTTGAATTCAATCACCTTATTACCGAATCTGAGTGGCTACTCTTTGTCTATTTTTACAAATATTTTCAAGGAAATAGCTCTGACCCGACCACATAAACTTGCAAATGCTACTAGGTTGTCATCTAGGTCCCACATTATTTTTGTTTAAATAGTTAAATGTAACTTTATACTTTAATAGTTTCTTTTCTCGCACATCACATTTGTGGAACTCTCTTTAAGTTTCTTGCTTTTTGGATAGTAACACCCTCCAAATATTTAAATGCAAAGTCAACAGCCACATTTTACTATCCATCTTTAATTCATTTTTCTACAATCCTTACAGCCTGCTTTTTCTCTCACAAGTTGTGGTCCTACATTGCGAAGAGTAAAAGGATTTTAAAAAAATGTTAAAATAAATAGCAGTGACCGCATGTTAAACGCTAAGAGTTTTTTTATTAGCACTTCACTGCTTGTAAAATTGTTTTCCGGCCTCTTGCTTCCCAGGTAAATTTGATATTCACAAACATTAATGCAAAACCAAAGCCTTATCATTGTCTTCTTTAAATCTCTTTCATTATTTTCCAAACTTAATAAAATATTTTTAATATACTTTAATTCACAGTACCCATACTAGATTAAACTTAAGCGAATATATATATATATATATATATATATATATATATATATATAAACGAGTTATTACGCGACCTAGGTTTCTACCATAAGTGGTGTCTTCAGCCGATTATCAATAACATTATCAATAACATTAATAATTAATTAGTAACAATTCAGGGGCCCGACAATATTTTTCGGACACTTTGAAAAAAGTACTTCAAGGTGGTTACTAGTGCCAAAAACTTTTGAGATTGTAAGTAGGTAGTTGAGGAGTGAAAATCTACTATTAGTGTAATCATTTTTCTTAGTTTGGCTTTGATAATTTTAGTTTTTTGTGATTTTTGCGAAAATTTGCGCGACTCTATTTTTCGGATATGACAAAAATTACTATTTTATTAAGAGCTAAGTTCATGTATATGTTGCTGTATGCAAATTTTCTGCTTGTAAACTTAGCTGTCATCATTAGAATCAATTATCTGTTCCATTTTACTGACAAAACAATTAAGTTTAATGAGGTAAAATGCATTCAAAAGAAGTCGTTTGTTTGGCACGGAAGAAGCGGGATGATGGCCTCAGCATCAGAAGGATCACCATGGATTTGAAGCTGTCAAAATCAACGGTCGAATACATGCTGAAGACAAACTCCGAGCGGAAAAAGAAGAGAGGACGGAAAAGATCAGTTGGCAAGAGGACTGAAAGGAGAATGAAGAGGACTGTAACACGGCTTTTGACATCTGGAGAAAAAGTTACAGCAAGAAAAGTGAAGGAGAAATGTGAATTGGATGTAAACGTCCGAACAGTACAAAGAACGCTGCATAGGAATGGTTTGAAGTATGCAAAAGCTAAGAAAAAAATTACACTAACAAAGAAACACAAAGAAGCAAGACTGGAGTGTGCTAAAAGATGGTTAACAAAGCATGTTGACTTTAAGAAAGTTATATTTACTGATGAAAAGCGTTTCAAGTTTGATGGGCCCGATGGATGGTGTACTTGGTCGAGAAGGGGTGAGCCTGCTGTACTGAACAAACGACAGATGGGAGGAGGAGGAGTTATGGTTTGGGGTATGATCTTTGCTAATGGAAATATATGGTTGGAGTGGTTGAAAGGACGACAGAACAGCGAAAACTACAAACAGTTGCTGGACGAGAAAGCCCTACCAAGGATAAGAACAGAGATAGGGAATGATTTCGTTCTACAGCAAGACATTTGCAGCATCCATGTGTCAAAACTCATGAAAGAATGGATGGCTAAAGTGAATATGACTACTTTGGAATGGCCTGCAAAAAGCCCAAATCTAATTTTAATAGAAAATGTTTGGGACATGCTTGCGCAACTTGTCTATGATGGACCTGAAATAACGAAAGAGGCTCAACTATGGGAACGGATACTAGATGCCAAAAAACAACTAATAGAAACACGTAGAGATGTTATTGTGCATATGTTTGATCATTATGAAGAGAGATTGATAAAAGTTATTGAGAAGAAAGGTGATATTACACACTATTAACAGTTTTTCAACAATGTCCGACAAATAATGTCACGTGTGTTTTGTAAAATATGATGAAAAATAAATATTTTTCCTTACCTAATCAATTTTCTTCCATTTTTATTACAGGTATTGTCTTTATATGTTTATTGAAGAAATTTCGCCACTCTATAGTACTCGGAAAGTCGAATACGAAAGTGTCCGAAAAATATTGTCGGGCCCCTGTAAGTTATTGAAAATCACCTAGGTCGCGTAATGACTCGCTTACAAATAGACAATATTTAAAGGTTCTACAATATAATTGTATTGTATTGAACACTTTTAATACAAATGTGCACTTGTCTAATCTTATTATGACCAGAAACTAAATAATTAAACAATCAATATATATATAAATATTAGTACAACAGAATGCTTATACACATTTGAGGAGGAGGACCATTGTGAAAATTGAAAAACTATAAGAAAAAATAGTTTTTATTCTCGCTGAAATACCTGAAAAAGGGGATATCAAAAACAGTATTTGCATAAAAAATAAAAGAATAATAAAAAAATAAGAGAAAATCCCGAGGCAAGCCATTCGTCTGACAACTAATCATGGATATATGTCAAAAGAAGATTTAAATGAAATGAAAAATTAGATAAAATTTAGGTAATATTCAGAAACAATATATTGTTAATGCAATAAACAAAAATTGATAGACGAAATTCCCGCAAAAAATGAAATATATGAGTGACGATGTTTTAGGTGACGCATATCATAATATTGGAACACGATAAAGAACTTTTAAATAGTATCTTTTTTTTTTTAATAGCAAATGCAGACAAGTTCTACAATTTGATTGATTCGTTTTGTATGGCTTTTTGCAGATTATTTAACCTAACCTTAACCTCAACGCTCTCAGTAGAGCATAGACCATCGAGAGCCCCATCATCGATGACGAGGGGATTGTCGATATTTTGTAACTTGTCTTTTTTAGATCCAGGGTAGTTAACCCTATACAAAACCTGTCAAGTTTACAGAAGTAGACTGGTTGCCATCCGAAGGCTATAGAAGCCAATCTGTCCTACTTTGTAACACACTAAAAGGAGAAGAGATGGATTAACATCTTTCCCAAGGGCATTTGCGCGTAAGTCAATGCAACGTATTCAACTGGAAGTCGAATTCGGCTCTTCGGTTTCTCATTCCGAATCGGTATCCACTGCACCACAACGAAAATCCAGGTTAATAGATAATATTTTGTAGATTGTGATAATTTCTTGGAGATAATGATTGAGTTATACCAGTCTTATTATTTAATCCGGTGGGAGAAATGTTAGATTATTAACAATATGAATAAGAATACGATATACTTGAATGTCAATAGACTTGACGTTTGATATTAAAGGAGTGAATCAAAGCTATCAAATACAACTTAATCGAAAAAAAAACTCCATAATAAAATTACCTTGTGCTACACTAGCAAAGTCACACGTATTTTCTGGGTTTAATAGAACAGACAAGTTTTGTTTGCTTAACAGCATATCAACTATTAATGTGTCACTTAATGCTAAAATTTAATTTTCATAGAAGCTTTGATGTGATGAAAATGTTACTGGTCTTTACAGTTAAATGCATGGTAGATAATACTCAGCTTTTGTGCATATAGATGGTTGTGTGGACATGATTACTAGGAGCAGTGAAATGCGTGTTTTATGTTGTAGTTTTGTTACAGTTATTTTTAGAATACAGTTTGATTTCGTTAAGAAATTTTAGGATTTTGTATGGATTAATATCATGATAGAATTAGTTCATGGTGGTTGGTTGCCGGCTTTAGTGGCATGGCGGCCTCTATGGGTTATTTAATGTTGAAATCAAAATATTTTAAACACAGTTCCATGCCTTCAATCACAGATAGAAGGTATCAGTGATCATTTTTCTAAAAAATATATTGTTGATAATTCTAATATAAGTATATATTGTTTTTAATATTACTATCAAAATGTATTTGATACATTCATAGTTTTCTTTTTGCTTGGGGGTCCATTATTTTCCAAAAGCTAAGACCTTAACAGATGTTACCACCACGGACTTGGAAACAACAACAATTATGTGGTGGTTCCACACTTCTCGAAAATTGCAATTTTCCTATCAGAGGCCTTAATGCCTGATGTACTTCATCGTCATACCAAGGGATAAGATGATATATTAATAGGATAATGATAATATTAGCCATTTCTCTATAAGGTGGCATTTGGCATGCAGAAAGATGCTGCGGATATCATGGATCGAACATGCGAGCAATGAGGAGGTTTTGGAAAGGATGAAAATAAAATAGAAAATTAATATTAGGCACCAGGAAGAGACATCTAAAGTTCCTGGGACATGCAATAAGGAAGGAGGGTTTGGAGAATCTGATACTAACACGTCAGAGAGAGGGGAAAATAGAGAGAGGAAAGCAGCGGACAACATATTTGAAGGGCCTGAGCAGGTGGATGACAGAACGGGGGTTGTGTGGTGTTACAGGAGAAAGTTTGCTCAGAGCCATCAGGAAGAGGGAGACGTGGAAGGTCATGATCGTCTACGTCCTGAATGGACGAGGCACATAGAATTGAGAAGACTTAGCAGTCATAACTGCTTTTGGTTGAAATTTGCAAAATCTTTTTTTAAATCATTCTCTTAGAAAAAGAAGGTTTCTCAAATCCAGGAGCTGTCATAGCTCTTTCCAGTATTGATGCGGATTCTTTTTCCTACGTTTTATTTGATGTGGTGCAAAATGTTAGATTACTGTCATTAATCTCATTAATGTCATTAATGTCCCCAAGTTACATTAGCTAACCAATTAGTTGTTGCTGCCGTTGGTAGTATTGTTTCTGTTATTTGGTACAGTTTTTTGATTCAGTAACGCCAATTTAAATTATTCAAAAAAAGGTAAACCATCGCGCTTGAATCGGTCAAAGCATCCTCTCTATTGACCTTAAGCAGTGGTTGAATGCAGTTGACAATTTAGATATTCCTGAGTATTCCGGAACGACAAATCGGGGAGCCGAGTTCGAATTTCAGTTAAATTCCTTGCATTCACTTACGCACAGATGCCCCTGGGAAAAGTATTAATCCGTCACTTCCCGCCAGTTTTGTGTTAAATAATAGAACATACTAGCTTCTATAGCCTTGGCTGGCAACCAGTCTACCGCAGAAATCAATGTTAAACTACTGCGGGATAATCTTCTGCCCAGTCAGTCATGTCTCGAAAGAGAAATGATCGTCCAAAGTGTGAATCACGTATGGCACATAACTGACTGAATGGGTTTAGCACTATGCATGAAAACCATATGAAAGTCTTGATCTGACAAGGTTATTTAAGAACATGTATCTAGGTGAATAAAGCCAGTCTACAGTAAATATTAATTTCAGTACCATAGATTTTTGCTTGTCCATTATCTTACTTAAAAACTGGGGTATATCTATATATGAGGGTGACATACTGATTATCTCTCTTTGTGAGGGAAAGTATTGTATGCATCATGAGAGTGTGCTGAGGGTTTTTTTCTAAAACATGAAGAATGAGCATGCTGATAATGTTTTCTAGTTTAAAAAATATCCCCAGCCATAACTTCACTTTTTTTAAAGCAATGAACATTAATTTAGGATGAAACAGTAAAAAATCAAGATATCTTTATGATTTGTTAACATACTAACATTTCATAAAATATTACGTCTAGAAATTACGATAAACAAAAAGAAGAATGTAGCTAAAATCCTAGAGGTGAAACTTTTATTTTTGTTTTATTTTTGCTTAAATCTAAGAAAAAAAGTAATGGACAATGTTAGACTCCTGTCTTCATTAATTTCGCAAAATAACAGATTTTAACACTGTCAAAAAAATAAAAATAAAAAAAACAATTTCAGAAGCCTAAAACACGTAAAATAACAAAAATTAGAGAAAATTAAAAAAGAAAACTATTTAGCCACAAAAATGACAAAATCAATTTAAATTAGAGAAATCAGAGAGCGAACGAGGTTCGTTACGATAAAACGGAAAGAAAAAGAAACAAATGAAAATGGTTTAGAATTTGTGATTTTACGTCTTGTCAGTTGTTGTTTCGTTTCGCCTTCAACACGAATTTCGAACACTGCTGAAAAAAGACTGAATAATGTTCTTCTATTTTCTGAAGTGACACGTAAAATCTCAATTAGTTTTTGAAGCCCCTCTTAGCTTAATGATCCGAATTTCGTCAACCACACTTCCTGTAATAAACTCTTCCATATATTTAAGTACTTACACACCAGGCTTTAATGACCGTTTCTGTTATAATCAAGGCATAAACATTAAGATCTCTACTTCTGCCCGAATGAAAGGTTACTGACTGAAATTAATTAAATCATTTCTAAAACGCTGTTAGAATATACTAACGAGCCCGAATCGTGTCATTTATGAGAAGATTAGTGATAAAAAATGTGTTTAAGCAGAAACAGGAATTTTCCGCCATATTGTTTACTTTAATTTAGAAATACAGCTACTAATCAGTTGAAGACTTAGCTTTGTTAAAGACTTTGGTATTAAGAGCAGCCTTTAAAATAAATAAATAAATAAAGTCGGTGTTTTACGTTTTATGAAAACTTTGATTATGATTGTTTTCATTCTCCTCAAAATTAATAAAAATTAAATAAAAAAAGCATGCATTTTATTTACATTATGAAAACGTAAGTTCTCTAATATAGACATCTCCACTCATTTTTGATAGATTAATTTCAAAATGAACTTTGATAAATAGAAATGCTTTCTATCAGCTTTCAATAGTAAAAGTTTTCTTTTAACTTTCAATTAAACTGAAAACTATAATTGAAAGTTAAAAGAAAAAGTTTACTATTTCCAATAAGCAAAATACACTGGTGTATTTCAAATACAAATTATTTTGATTGGAATCTCAACTTTTATGTCATATGTAGTTAAATCGTTAAATTCGGCATTTTTTTACACATTTGTATAAAATGATAATTTTCGTTTTATAAAAATATTGCAAAAATAAAATATCTATCAGCGACACGTTTTTGAGGAAAATTAACAAATTTAAATCTAAATTTATCTGATTTGAAACGAATATTAATTATTTATAGTATGAAACGTTGAATACAAAAATTTCTTAATCACGAGTATCTTATTTTTCGGAGGTGTTGATTGATTACTGACAACCTGACAGATTGAAACCTAAGTATAGATATGCAGAATTTACATAAAAACATTTATTAAAATAAGAATTAAAAAATTAAAACATACTTTAAAATTTTGAAAGGATAATTTGTAAAGCTTGTTGAAACGTAAGCACGATGAAACACAGAAAGTAAATTAAAAAGAATTACACTAAAAATAAATAAAACTTCTTTTCTTTTTTCAGAAAAATTTTTTAAAAATTCTGGTGCAAAATCTTGATGCAAAATGATTTATATGAAAGGTTTTCATTTTTGATTCGTATAATTTTAATTTAATGAAAATATCAGATAAAAATGTTTTTAAAGCAGAATTATATGCAATTTATATTTTATAAATTATCATTTTTAAAATTTAAAGGAGTGAAAACAATACTTGTAAAAATTGATTATTCATCTAAAAAACAGTTATTTTAAGACAATAATGTCCTTAATAAATCTTAATTACAAAAGCAATTAAAACATTTCTCTAATAAAATAATCTCATAGTTTTATTGCATTGATTTTTACACGATTCGGAGCAGATGTTCGGGAAATGAGTAGATATTTGAAATAAAAATTACATCCTTTAAGGTGTTTTACTTGTAACTAATAAAAACAACTTTTTAATTATGAAATTCCACGAAGTTGAATCAGTAGGGAGAAAGAAAATATGTTAAAATCATTTTTACCAATATCTTCTAAAAGTAAATTTGAAAAATAATTTGTTTGTTAATATGTTCTGAAAGATGAATTAAAATCCAACAAATATTTGATTTTCGGAAGAATTTCAAATAATTTTTTTTTACCTAAAAAGGGGACTAAACCACTAAGCGTAAATTATATAAATTGCTGACTTAAGGACAAATTCATAACTAAAATTTCGAAAGTGAGAGAAAGGTTTAAAAGATTTAAAAAAGTAAATGTTCTTAATAATAAAATATTTCTTCTTAATAATAAAATATTTTGATGATAAAACTATGTTTCGAATAAGACTGGGACCTTTTTTCATCGAGTTATTCTGATTGTTAGTGGAAAATGGAGATCAGATTTTTATATAAAAATTATTTTTTTTATTTAATTTCAATACCATACTCTCGTAATTTATTAGGTTACTTGGGCTACCACCTGTAATGTTGCTATAGCATAAACTGTATTTCTAGGTAAAACTGCCGAGTGGAGCCCAGCAAACTTCAGGCTGGCCTTGTTACGTTTACCGTTTGCCATTGTTACACCTAGTCTGTCTTGATACTTAGTCATAGCTGGAGGAAAAGCAATATATTAATAGGTTTCACATTAGTAATGGCACGTAATGTAAAGCTACGAATTCAGATTGACTGGAATTCAAATCTAGCTTCCGCAGCCCATTACTCCACTGTAACTATCTAGAAATTTATTAAATTACTGCTTATTAAATATCTGCATTGTAGAAGCATTTTAAAAAAATCAAATATAATTTCTGAAAGTAAGACCAATGGAATTTGGTAAACGCAAATGCACTATACACGAATATTGCCTGAAACCGTAGCTAGGTACTTCGTCTCACATAACGAATAGTTCCTTGAGGAATAGCCATAATTAACCAAAACGCTGAGAGAAGAGATTGGCTGGTATATAGGGAAAAATCGATCATTTTTCTTCACCGAAATTCAACTAAATAAATAAGGGGAAAATTTCAGCTTGCATGAATTTAGTATTCTTTTAATTCTCTGATTTTTTTCTAGAACATCAACAGCAATGCTTATTCAGTTTCCGTCTGCCTCTGTAAATTTTCAAGACTTCTCAGGAAACATCGGAATTATTTCATTTTACTCTGTTTGGTATCGAATTCTTTATTTTGTGTTTGAAATAATCAACCAATGCGAGAATATAACTGAGAATCCTCTGTATTTATTAATGACTAGCGTAAAATCCGCACTTCCTGCAGATATATTAGCTAGCTTCTGATGAGTGCTAATTGACCCCTAGCCTGAAACTAAACGAACCTCTGGTCCGGCTTAGAAAACAATTATAATATGAAAAAATAATCTTTGAATTGCTCACTTCACGCCATTAAATTTCAAGACCTGATTTTAACTCTAATTACTACTATACGTCCAATTCCGGGCCAAAAAGAACAAAAACAAAAATAAAACAAAAATAAAGCGATTTAAACCGAAACTCCGATCAAAATTCTAATTCGGGCCGAACATTGAGTTTTTCAAATCATAAACTGATGGATGATGGATGGTTTGTTTCTTTGCTTTGATGACACGATTGCGAGTTGAAAGCTGATACCAACAATATCCTAGATTTGTCTGTAAGGTTTGAGAGTGAGTTCGTGCAGCGTTACAATTTACACACGCTTTCTTAGAGTAACGTCCATCGTGGAAATTGTTCTTAGGACAAATAATCGACAGTCGAGAAAATAGTGCCTGGGTATGATAGTGTCTGGGCAAATTCTAATGCAACTGTTTATTCGGATTTATCGGAGGAAGTGGGAAACATAATAATGAATGCAAAAAATATGTTCTTATTCTTAAAAAACAGTGGAAAAATACTAATTTCAAGGAACATAAGTTTGTTATAACAATGAGATATTGTTGGTTTATTTGTGCTATACAATCTTAGAACCCATAAAGATATAAATAATGAGGATATTGGATTACACAGCAATTATGGCCTTATAGTAGTTAGAAATTCCACAAATTTTAAAACTGATAAAATTAGAAAGATAATTTATAGATAATTTAAAATCCTCAATTTAAAAGTGACTATTAATATAAATAAAAAAGTAGAATTCCTTGATGTGACTTTAGATTTAGAAACGTATATATACCAATCATGAAAAACAAATACAACTCATTTATATATCAATCCAAAATCTAACCATACTCCATCCATTATTAAACATGTACCCTCATCCATTAAATATGCAATTAGTAGAAATTTAGCAATTAAAAAAGTGTTTAATAAGCATAGTAAATTTTATGATACTGCACTAAAAATAGTGGGTATAAAAACGCAAATATTAAATATGTAAATGAGAAGGTTTACCTCTGAAGAAAAAATAAGAAAAGAAATAAACATTGGTATACACCCACTTTAAACCAAATGGTTAGCAGTAATTTAGGAAAAAAATTCCTCACTTTGATTAAGAAACACTTTCTGAATGATAATCCGTTAAGTAAAATTTTCAATAAAAATGCTCTAAAAGTAAGTTATAGTTTCATAAATAAGCTAGAGAAAATATAAAAATTGTAATGATATTTGTTTAAATAAAAAATTAAAACTAATTTAAAATAAGAATGATCCAAAAGCTGTAATCAATAATTTGGACAGTGATAAATATAATTATAGAAAACCTATAGAATGTCCTTTGGAAAATAGGTGCCTTACAGAATCCATTATTTATCAATGTACTATTTCTTCATTGAAAAACCCTAATAAAGGAAAGATTTATATGGCTAATACCAAGAACACACTGAGAAAAAAACGTTGTTATCAAGTACATAGGAAATCGAAATGTTATTGGTATCTTTAATTTCTTAAAAATAAAAATCTATTAAATAAACGTAATGAAATAAATGTCATATGTAATCATTGCAAAGTTTTTACCTGAGAGTATGGTTAAAATGATTCTTCATGAAAAAATATATATTTATTAACATACATATATCTATTAATTTGTTTTATATTATGAGCAAATAATAATTAGATAGATATTAAAGAAATTAAATTGATATATAATTTTTTAATAATTGAATAAATATTAAAAAATTGTATTATGATAATAAAAATTGTATTAGAATATATATATATATATATATATATATATATATATATATATATATATATTAATCATTTCACCCCAAGCAATGTAGCCTCACGGCCACTGGTGCGCAGGGTGTTACATAGGAGAAAAGTTATGAGAAAGAAGGACATGTTATAGGGGGTGTCAGAAAGTGGGTAAGAGAAGGATGAGAATACTGGTGTGATGAGAGTGGAGTGGATGGAGAAAAGTCCATGAGAGAAAGGATGGTAGTCAGTAAAATAGATGATAAACATTGACCTTACTTTGAAGTTTATGGAAATTGTAGCTGTCGGGGAAGTAGGTATACGGAAAGGAATTTCACAGGCGGAAAGTGCAAGAAAAGAAGCTAAAAGAGTAAAAGTTAAGGTTATATTTTATTGGTTTCACTGTAAAAGAGTGGGACCTAGTTGCTAGTCTAGTAGCTCGCATAAATTCATACATAGTTGGCACCAGTGAGCTAAGTTTATCGGAGCAGAAGTCGTAAAAGTTTTTGTAGAAGAGACATAGGGAAAGCGAATTACGCTGATGAGAAAGTGACTGCATCTGAGCCGACAAATCGGTATCGATCACACTGCAGATTCTCCTTGGATCTTGACAAGAACCCTGAGGTGAATAGCAGGGGCACCAACCATATGTGACAGCAGTATTCAAAACATGGGCAGATGGTATATTTATATATGTGCAGGATGGATTCAGACAAGAAAACATTCCTGGACCTACACAGTGAAACGAGCTTTTTAACAGCAGGTTTAGCTATGGATTCGATATAGTCATTCCCACTTGAGGTTTGCTGAGAAAGTTAACCCGAGGAGGCGAAGTGTTTTGCTATCAAAATGGCTAGCTATGCTAATGACCGATAGGAGCGATTGTATGTGATGGTTCAGAGATAGTAATTTCGTTTTGGAATCATTAAAATTTACAAGACATTTCATACCCCAGACCACCACAGATTGAAATTTCGTTTCAAGCTCAGAGGCGAGATTCGCTTTGTCAGCCTCAGCAAATTTTTGATTGAGGCAAGAGTAAATGGTGCTGTTGTCAGCGTATATGCCTACTTGGGATCTGATTATATCGGGGAGATCTTAAATAAGTTCAGGAAAAGCGTAGGACCTAGAATATAGCCTTTACGAACACCTGCGTTCGTATGATAGTATCGGGAGTCTTGTCCGTTTAACACTACCTTCATTGTGCGATTTAAAAGGAATGACTGGATAAGGCCAAACAATTGAACAGTTATAACATAGCCCCGCAGCTTTCGTAGAAGACCAGCATAACAGACACTGTCAAACGCTTTGGTGATAACCAGGGCAACAGTTTGAGCTTCAAAATATAATAAATTTTCTAAAAATAATGGATATTAAAATTTTTAATAGATATTAAACATTCTTACAAAATATTAGTCTTATGAAAAAATAAAATAAAATGCATTCTGAATAAAAATAAACATAGTATAATTACACTCAAAGATCCGTTTAAGTCAAATCAAAAATATAAAAATGTGTTTTCTTCTTGTTTTTTTTTTGGTTTTGGAAAAGGATGGCATACAGATAAAACTAAGAGAATACTTTTTTTAACAATAATGGCTACATCAGCGGAAATGCAGTCTAGATAGGGGTTTTAATCAACTGACACTCTTGCCGTTAAGATTGAAAGAAATCATGTATTCCCCAAAATATAACTTTTTTCAAATTTAAAGTGGATTTCTATTCTGATTAGTTAAATTGAATCCACACATAAATTGTACTATTTTTTTTACATCCATTAATAACAAATATATTGTTTCTTGTATTCAAATGAAAATCATTTTCACAAAAATTAACTAACATTGCCTGATGTCGAGGTAAATATGTCAAAACAGAAATTTCTGCGTCGCAATGTAAACTATAATAATTTTAAATAAAAAACACAAAAAATTGTTCTATTATTTTCTAAAATATTTGTTGTATTGCGCACTTTTTTCAAAAAGGAAATGCCGGAGAACTCGAAATTGTAAAACTGTTGCTTCTCTTCACCTGGATTTATATATATATATATATATATATATATATATATATATATGTGTAGGTATGTATGTGAGTGTGTGTAATACCACATTTCGAACTCGGCTCTCCGATTTCTTGTTTCGAGCAGATATCTACTGCACCAGAACACACCTTTTATTGCACCTGTGCCTGATAGTGTCAGTCACATGTGCAATACGTATTTCAAGTCCCTGATTAGTGCAACTTATGTCGTCAGAAACACACTGTCATTTAAATTTATAAACATTTTGGTAGATATGGCAGATCATCTTTAGCAAACTAAGAAAACAAGGAAACGCGCTGACAGTGTCAACAACAATACGCGTCCTGATCGCAGGAAAACACGACTTAATACAGGCTGACACTCGATTAGCCAGGATTTAGTTTCCACTAAATAACCACGGCAATTTCAGATACACCGGACAGTAACCAGGACTAAATAAAAGTGGGGACTTGAAACTTCAAACTCTTTAGCTAATTGTACGTTTAAAAACAATCTCTGGGTAACCATTTTCCCGAAAAATATTATGAATATTTTTTATTTCACTATCAAACTTGCAAAAATATATCAATGGAAGATAGGCCAAAGTGAAAATTAAATTTAACTTCCGGGATTTGGGAGAAAAATAATTCCAGTTGGCGTATAATCCAGTAAATGTAGGCCCAGTGATAAAAAGATCATCTTTTCTTTCATTCAGCTCATTGAAGAAGAGCAAGGACGAATAAAATTCCTCCTACACATTATACCAATAATAAAAGTACGGATTGTGGAATTTTTCAAAAAGATTTTCATGAAAACTTACAAACATTTTAACTAAGACGAGACCCAAGAGACTGTTCATCGAAACCCCGTCAATCTGTGCATACATAATATCGTTATAACTGAATTCCACCGTCTCATTATCTAAATAGACGAATTCCAAAAGAAATTCTCAGGAATAATAGGGCTAAACAGGTGATCCCTATAAAGGGTACATGTAAAGTATCTAAATAATTAATGGATTTATTTTTGATACGACAGGCCTTAATTTCTAATTAGTATAAAACACATATACGATTAAAAATAAATAAATTAATTATTTAGAAAATTTTTGTTTCAGATACAAAACTGAGCAAATACAGGCACTCGAAAAATAATCTGAGTGAAGAATAGGCGATTTCTTTAATAAGTGAACATACAGCCTTACTTACCTTTGACGTTCTTCATGATCAAGCGTGCCGGTACAAACGGTGGATTCCCCTACTAAGGGAGACGCATATTTGAACCATGTCGGAGCACACCACTACGCAGGCGGGTAAATGTATTACCCACGTTTCAATAAATAAAAATAGAGCGTCTATTTCAAATATGAATTTAAAGAAAATTATGACCAACATAATTTAACGTGAATGTCTTCATGATCAAATCTAGAACTATTTAGCTACACAATCACACACATGTTTGTGTATATGCTTCAATTTATGTTTAAGAGACATATTTGTCTTTATTTTTGTATACAGCGACACGTCCATGTTATTTTAGGAAGTTTGTTATCATTGTAGAAAGTCTGTGGCCAGCAGCAATGGCTGTTTTCTGGTGAACATTCCATCAGTGTATTCTATTCTTAATTTTCTTTTTTCATAAATCTCGCTTCCGTAGTGTCTCTTCTGGTAAACAATCAGGATTTTGGAACAAATGTTCATCTATATGTGTGGTATTCATTTGATAATATTGTAATTATATTTGTAATGTTATTTTCTCCAAACAAGTGTAAGAAAGTGGCTGTCCCACGTTTGAGTCATGATGTATTTTGAAAGATTTTTTTCTGTAATGCGTTGACGTTTCTCTTTTGTATTGTCGCTGTTGGGAGTTTGAAAATCAATTATTCGAGCTGTTTGTTTATATCTGGTTCCCATTCTTTTGTCCAACATTTATTTCCTTTCGGTTTTTTCCTCCTTTCTTTCACCGTGTTAGTATTTTCATTGCTTTTTTTTCATACTATGTATGTTATTTACAATCAAACTAATACTGACATCTATGTTACAGTTAATTTGGAACTACACCGTTTTTAATCTATGAAGCTAATATAGTTATTTTAGCATTATATAGCTAGAGTTACTTCTGTTTTAAATCAGTCTCAAGATATATTTTATAAGCAAGCGATAAAACTCAAAATTAATGTTTAATCTATATCAGGAAGCTATACTTTATATTCACTTGGCTATATATATATATATATATATATATATATATATTACGGAGTCACCCCTATTTACACACACTATGGACTCTTCCAGTGTATACACATAATCCTGCCTACAGTGTTGAGTGGTTAGCCAGAGCACTTGAACCCCGCTCGTTGGTCAGCGAGAAATATAGACTTAATACCGGACTTACCTATTTGTATATATTTGACTTCCACTAACAAGTATTCCTGAATCCACTAACAATTGTACAGGTTGTATATATTTTGTTCACTACACTTACCTTTTTCCTCTCATATTTTTTGTGTTATTATTATATTGTGTGGTTTTCTAAACAAGAATCCACAACACACACACACACACACACACACACACACACACACACACACACACACACATATATATATATATATATATTATTTATATATATATAGATGAGCAGCAAACTTTCTTTTAGAAAGTTTGAATGAAAACGACCGGCAAGAAACAGTATTTACATTATTGAAACTATTATTCAGATCTTTGTTGCCGTTTGTACGACGTTTCAGTCGCTGTACATTCCAGCTTTCTTCAGGTGATAGGAATTACGACCCGAAACCTTTATTACAATTACTGGGGTATATGATCTCCATTCCTTGCGTAGTAGTGCCACTTTTGTTTGTCATGAGTTATTTCCCTTTAACCCTCTAAGTTACTTGTTCACCACTAATGTACTCTGGTATTGAACTCAGAAATCTTTGGGTCAAGTCACTGGAACTAACCAACATCTATATCCACTGGGCCATGCGTCCTTAATTCAAATATATAGTTCTTGTAGAAAGATCACATCAACTAGTTCCAGATAACTGGCTAAACTTTATAAAGGAATTTAAGAATATTAAAAGACAAGAAACTAATTTTATCTAAACCTCTTTCCGGAAACCAAATAAAAAAAGCATTAAACTTACCCAGAACCAAGGAATTAACGAAATAAAATGTGTCTACCACAAAGAAAAGGGAAAAAAGTTCTTAAATCTGGGAATAAATTACAACATATAAAAACAAGAATTAACACCCCACAAAAAATGATGTTTTAAAGAAAAACAGAATTAAAAACTCACAAGTAATTTTTTCAATGGAAAGTTAATGATAAGTATTGAGATACTGATTACTTTGAAGATTTATGAAAACATACCACTCAGTATCAGAAAGGAAAACCCAAAGTAACAACTGAACAAAGCGAACTGACGCGCATTCACTGAACTTTGACAACTGCAAATAAACAAATGTTTTAAAACATTCATCTAACTTCCTCTTTAAAAAATCTCTTATTTAGCATATCATCGCAAACATTTCACAAAACATCCACCAACAAATACCAAACGCACAAACTCTGGTATTTGTCTATATTTCTCAGATGAAGTAGTATTTACAGTATTTATATTATTCGTACTATTGTTCTCATCTTTGTTGCCATTTGTACGAGGTTTCGGCCGTTGTATGGTTTCTTCAGGTGCTAAGATATATAATATATTCCAGTGATTGTAATAAAAGGTTTGGTTCGAAATTCCTAGCACCTGAAGAAGGCCATAGCGTACAACGGCCGAAATGTCGTACAAAGTGCAACGAAGATGAGAACAATAGTCCCAATAATGTAAATACAGCTGAAACTCAGGTCCATTACAGATTGAAGAGAAGCAACTAAAATTGCTAAAATAGTTCGTTCTACAAACTACTCTAGGCCAAAAGATCAATCTACAAATTCTGAGAAAATCCGTGTAAAACCACAAAAACAGACCAAAATCTGGAAAACATCTCCAAATTAATCAGCAACACAAACTACTGCAGTAGATTAAAAAATCCAACGGAAATAAATGCAGAGAATGAAAATAAATATTAAAAATTAAGTTTTCAACAGATCAAAACTTTCAAAATGTTAAAAAATAATGCAAAAAACCAAGACACTTAACTCGTCAGAAGACAATACTAAAGAATAAAATGCACCATTCATAATATCCGAAGTAAAACATTCTCTAAACAAAATTAGATATGCAACTACGAGACTAAATTTAATTCACTATCAATTTATAAAATATTTACCAGAACCAAACTTCAACGTGTTACTTTCTATCTACAATTCTATTAGGTATTCAGCCAAATTTCTAAACTCTCAGCTAGAGAAAAAGAATTCTACCAATAACTAAATCTAATAAAACTCACAAATCCAACCAACTACCAGTCCATCTTCTTAAACAATTGTATATGCAAGATAATGGAAAGGCTGATCAACACCCGCCAGATATGGCTTTTAGAAAAAATACAATGCTATATCTGAATATCAAAGTCGATACTGACATAACCGGATAACCCCGATCAACTTATGTACCTCGAGACATTTCTACGCGACGGCTTTGTCCGAGGTCACCAGGTCATGTCAGTTTTTCTTCTATCTCTAAGAGACATTTGACACTATTTAGAAATACGTAATAAAGAGATATGTGTACGACTTAAACACAAACGAAATAATTCTCATGTTAATTACAAATTTTTTAGCACATTATATTTTCAGGATTCGCCTTGGGAACAATATCTGAAATATGTGTACTAGAAAGACCTAGTGTGTTGTCTACTGCAGTGTTTATATTTAAAATTAATAACATCATTGCTATAATGCAAGCATACGAATAAGGGATTATTCCTGTTGTCATATATAGTTATCTGTGTGATTTTCTGGAAGAAGCAGCTAACGGCAGTTGACGACAGCTACTAGTCAAGCATTAATCAGCGTAACTGTACCGTTCGGACTAACTTATTTTTATTTGCTTAATATTAACATTTACTTTGTACATATGTTGTTGTTATACTAATATACTGTTTTGTACCTACCTTCTGTGTTCCGTGTCTTACTGCCGGTTAAACAGTTCATTACAACTTTGCGGCGAAGTTTTGCCACAATTTTTTTTAATCATATCACCCCGAGCACGGCGGTAACGCTACGTAAGGGGGCTACGTAAGAGTGAAAAGATTGGAAAAGAGAAAGCCGGAAACCACATCCTAAACAGGGAACAAGGGATGAGCCTCTTCACCTGTTCAGTAGGCGTGGGTGGAGTGTGAACTGGGCGATAGTTCAGTCTTTCTACTCCAATTGAAAAAAAAGGTTGGTGACTTACAAAGTTTTAACTTCGTTAAAGTCCAGTCAAAGAAATTTCTACTAAAAACCAATTCTTCAGTTAAGCATGAAAAGTGGAAAATTAAGCAAAAATTAGGCAAAAACGAACAAAAAAAAAATTCCAAAACAAATTGGCGACGAAGTCATTAAACAGTCATTAAAGTTGTTTTTTTTTATCGAATAAAGCAAGGCAGTAAATATACAAGTGTTTGTTAGTGCGGAAGAATTATGAAACTGATATATTACTAAGGATCCGGAACAAAAGAAAACTAATCAGGAAGACAGTAAATAGCGATTGACATGTGACTTAATTTTTTGAAGATTATAGTTTACTGGTAAACATGGAACCGGAAGAGGTTTCCACACGTGTGAAGTGCCAGAAAAGAAACATTTTGCATATAATTTACGATTAGATATAGCAATAATAACTGTGAATCAGTCAGCAACTTGCAATAACTAATACACGTTGAGGAGATTATGTCTCGAAAGAGACATGACTGACTGAGCAGAAGGTTTTCCGGCATTAGGTTGCGATTATATTCTGTTGTATACTTATTGCCAACCAAGACGGTAGAACCCAATATGTTCTGTTATTTAACTAATAGCTGGAAAGAGACGAATGAATACTTTTACCAAGGTTATAGGCGCGTAAGTGAATGCAACGGATACAACTGGAATTTGAACTCGGCGTTCCGATTTCTTGTTCTGAGCCGACATTTAAAGCACAACAATGATAAATTGATAGAAAATGCAAAATAACATGGAAATTCTTTTTCTTCATGCACTGTGTAGAGGAGCATCAATTTCTACAACTTTCTTTACCTTTTAGCTCTTAAGAAATTGTATTTATTTTATTTTCCCAAGTTTTATTCCGCTATTTATTTACTCAAAATCATTTAGCTTGTAATGCGTTGGCTTACTCCGTCCGTCTTGCTCGCTATCTGTACCATGAAAATACCATATACAGACTTCAAAAACAAAACTGCTACGTATATCTAAAGAAGATGGCAACCTGTGACTCTTCAGGCTGTGACCCTTCAGGACGTAGGCGATCATGGACAAACACTTGTCTGTGTTTCTTGTCGCTTTCAATATTTTTCCTATTGGTAACTCTCTCAAATCCCGCTCCGCCATCCATTTGCTCAGGCCTATTAAGTACATCTCGCGCTGCTTTCCTTCGTTTCTCTTTCCTTAAATCCGTCCTAGGTGTCTTAAATTCTCTAAGTCCTCCTTTCTTATTATGTGCCCTAGGTACCTCATCTATCTCTTCCTCATGTTAAGTATGATGATTCTTTTCGTTTGCATCTTTTCCAACACCTCATCGTTGCTCACATTCTCAGTCCATGGTATCCTCAGCATCTCTCTGTAAAGCCACATTCTGCTGCTTCAAGCCTGTCTTTCATGATCATATCTCTTCTTTTGAGGAGATCGTACAACATTAACTTCCATGCAGAAGGCAAGATATCACATAGCAATCTAGCACTTTTTTCTTTGTTTCGATTGAGATTTTCCTGCTTCTCAGTACTCTGGTTAGCTTTCGAAATGCGTCCTTGGCCATGTAAATGTGTCTTTGGATTTCAGTGTCACACTTTCCATCCTCTGTCTGAATACATTCTACTCGGTAGTTGAATTTTAACAGCAGAAACATTGTCTAATACTGTGCTGATGGGGGGTTTTGTCGGATTAACATATCCGACTTGTGTCTACCTCTTTAACGCAGGAAACTCCCCCCCACCCGCCGATGTAAAACTTGCGAGATATTACTTTAAGAAGTGATCATTCCCACAGGAAATAGGTCTTATTAAACTTTTCTGAATAAAACGCCCACAAAAAACTCACAAAATATTTGTTTGCCAATGGAAAGTAATTACATAAATAGTATTATCTACAAAGCAGTCACAGAATAATAAAAATATTTAAGAATGATTTAACGTGAAAACAACCTA
The DNA here is from genome assembly GCA_037127315.1 of Ascarosepion bandense. Lineage (NCBI taxonomy): Eukaryota > Metazoa > Mollusca > Cephalopoda > Sepiida > Sepiidae > Ascarosepion > Ascarosepion bandense. Next base: position 5,997,834 of record JBBBDQ010000222.1, read on the forward strand.
ATTCGGCATGAAATGTCCAATTAGTTTGATGTTCCGGTAAACAATACTTTTAACTCACTTTACCTCATCTTTAGGACAAAGGGGCTTACAATTGAAACAGCCGCAGCCGTGCCATCTCCGAAGTTACGCAACAGCATCGACAAGACATTCATAGGTGACAGCTTGGTAATACCAGGTGCTGTAAGCCTGGATGTGCAGATGGATTAATAGACTGGAATCGTTAATCACAGACCCGAGTTCGAATTTTTGTCATGTTCGTTATATTCATTAACGCGAAAATACCGTTTTGAATCGATAATTTATGCCAGTTCTAAAGGGTAATTAGTAAGAGTTATAATACTAAATATTTATTTAAAAAGAATTCTTATTGGCTAAAAATATTTTGGAACATTAAATAAACTATAGTGGGTTGATAAACCGTAAGAAATGGGCCAATCAATCAAACAGGCGTATTAGATAAATTAACGCTATGTATTAAATCTGTTCGAATATCAGTCCGATTCTCTGCTTATTGTTTCGTTTAGCATACCTTTTATCAAGTACAAGTAGTTTTACAATTTTGGCTGGTTGTATGTTTCTGTATTTTTTATTTTATGAATTGTTATAGCTGATATTAAGTTTGGGTGTTGTTAAACAGAACTGCCCATCCGAAACATCAATGTTTTCTATATGCTTTTCCTTTCAGGACATAAGCGATATCTATGCTTTTTCCTTCAGGACATAGGCGATCATGGGCTTCCACAATTCCCTATCCCAAAGAATAGCTCTTAACCCCCCTTCTCCTCTTATCTCATTAAACACCCTTTCGTCATTCATCTGCTCTAGTCCATCAAGTATGTCGCGTGTTACTTTGCTACACAACAAGCATTTATTTATATGACTGTCATATCAGAATCATCTTTTTTGAAGATAGAAAACTACACGTTTTTGCTAAGTGACATAACATTCATATTTTTAAATAAAGGGAAACGGTTAATATTAGAAAACTGATGCTGAGCCTTGGTGCCTTGACGCATCGAAACATTGATTTGAATCTTGCTATAAGATTGGCCGCTAAATGTTACTGTAGAGCTAACTGAAGGCAACTACCACTATTATTCTAACAGTTTCTTTTCTCGCCTGTAGAATTCACCTCCGATTTATGACTTAGAATCTTCAAAAATATAAATGAATCACAAACCGCCATCCTTAGTCTTTCTAAAAATTTTACTTTTATTGTCATTTTTTTCATTCTTCTCGCTAAAGTCTTTTCGTTCGTTTTCACTTCCTGGGAAGCTCATGCGTCTTCGTGGCATCATTCTTGTGCTTGGATGAATATCTATCTATCTATCTATCTATCTATCTATCTATCTATCTATCTATCTATCTATCTATCTATCTAAGTGGTAAATGTTGTCTGCTCGTGTGTCTAAAGCCCATCTAACTCTCGCTGCACTTGCTCTAACTTGATATATTATTCCGTTTTGGAATCAAGATGATATTGAGATTAAAAATTCCGCCTTCATCTGCTGAATAGCTATCATTGGGATTTGTGACTGGATGAAGTTGAAACATTTCAAATTTCAAATTTTAAAATAACTAAAAATTAGTGATTTAAAAAATTTTTTAATTCATAGTTTATTCGACAAAATGCACCAGAAAGAATTGATGGAGATGCTCAATAGCCTCGACATATTTGAGAAAAATATAAGAGTAATCAAGAATCTATAGTGGCAGCAAACAGTCTGCATACGGACAGGTAACGAATTCTGCAGATATACAAAGATAGAAAGGGATGTAAGACAAGGATGTATATTTTTCAACGGATCTACTCATCTTGTACAGCGAGACTATTTTGAGGAAACTATATGCCAGAATTTGTCATCGGAAGCCACAATTTAAACAACATAAGGTATGCAGATGATACAGTGCTGATAGCAGACACGGAAACGAAGCTACAAGACCTACAGAAGGTAGCTGAAGGGAGTAACAAGAAAGTACTACAAATAAACTGCAAGAAAACTGAAAGCATGATCATCAGCAAAAAAGCAGCCCAAAATGCCAAATATATGTGCTACTGGGCTTATAGCCTAAATCTGAGTTAGAAGGATGATTTGAATTTTCATAAAATGAATTCAGGAATTCAAACTTTGTTTTTAATTATCTTTGCTGTTTTTTAAGCTGAACCAGAGGTCCTTTAATTTTGGGACGGAGGTCAGATTTACCCCTCCCCACGTGTTACCTGAAATTTCTCGCACGAAGTGCAGCTTTTAAGGTGCTTATTAATAAAAAAGGCGTTACGTATCATTTTGTATTTACATGATATGTTTATATGATTTCCCTCATTAAGATTATAAATGACTGTGTTGTTATTTTGTCTTGAAAACTAATTTCCTCTTTTTATTTTTCAGGTAAGTGTTCCTGAATATTGAAATAAACTATGGCGTCGGTAACTACGAAACTTTCTCTAATGTAATTTATTTTCATGTAATTTCAGCGTTGCATGCGATATGAGTCTTTAATTCCCAAATTATGAATATATTTTCTATTTTGTTGTTACATTTTGGAAGCGATTAAAATGTGAGTGAGAATAATAGTAGGTTTTATGTGCGCATTAAGAATCTTGTGACACAAGTGATTAAAACTTAACAGAGGATGAAAATATATTTGTTTCATTAAATTAAACAAAATTAAGACACTAAAACTAAAACCGAGATTCAAATTATTACACCTTGAATCTCAAAGAAAACTTTACTAATTACATGTGTCATCGCTTATATTACGTGCACTGGAATATATTTTGAACTTCTTATAGGAAATGAATATATAGTCAAGGTATCTCAAATCCGTACTAATTCACAGAGCCTGGACAATCTGTCCTCTCTACTCGTCAGTTTGTAAGTGTGTTTGTAAAATTAATGATCAATACATGACAAACGTAAATGGACATTAGAGTCTTTATTGAATAAATTGGCAAATTAGAGAAGCCTCATCGTAAAGTATTACCTGGCGTAGCGCTTTCAATATTTTTTATCAGTTAAAAAGTGTCATTTTAGAAAAGTTACCTTTTCAAACAATGTTTAAACAATATTTCAACAAAACATGGCTTCAAGTTAGAAATTTTTTTTAAATTTCAGATATAAAATATATGCATCAACAAAATTATATCTTCGTACACACGTTGCTTGTCTTGTAATGACAAAACGATATGGCTGTACTGGCAATCAAAGCTTGAAAATGATTAAAATATTAGCGTGAAGTTATGTAGGAGAAACGTTGCGTAATATGATGGTGATGTTGTTTAACTTTGAATTTTCCGTTAGTTGATTGATTAATTTCCCTCAGTAACTAAATAGCTTAGTATTCATATTATGAATCTCTCCTGTCATTTCTTTTGAAATATTGCTTAACATTTCTAAACACTGCTTTTTCTAATCTTTTCTTTTCCTGAATCGTGCTCTTCTGTTAACTATTATTACATTATAATATAATATTGTTCCACTTTTCTATCCCTTAATTAGAAGAACTGTTACGCACTGTCAGTACATCATAAATAACTGCGTAGAAAGATAGTAAAGGCGTATTTGAGACGTTACTTGGTTTCAGTGAAAGAAAGAAATAAGGGAAGATAAAATATTTTAACTTGAAATGGAAAGATTATTTCCATTTTTTTTAATTTGTACCATGTTACTTCTTCCAATAACGACTAGGATTCATAATTATAAATATTAGTTCAAAAATTTGCTAGGACTTTTATGATGAAAATATATAACGAAATGATTGATTAATGTCTATGATTAATGGTAGAACTCACAATATATTTATTAATTCGTTAACTTAAGAATTATGATTCATTATGAAATTTAAATATGAAAACTGATATTTCCACGGGTATTTCTAGTTGTTATTAGTGGCTGAAAGATAAAAATCAACAATGTTATACTGGAGTTTAAATGGCTGAAACTCAGTATATCTCTCATATAGCAACGACAACGACAATCTGGTGTGTCGTCGTTCCCACTGCTGGATATGATGTGCAGCCGGTCACTTGTCAAAGGCGTATCCTGAAAGGCGTATTCTGGTGCCAACACAAGCAGCGTCTAAACCAGTAGTGCCAGCAAACATTTTCTAGAAAAATATCCGCTAAATTGTGAGAGACTTTATTAAAAAAAAAATAAAATAAATAAATATAATAATTTTGCAGGTGGATCCCACTTAGAAATTCATTCAAATTGGCAGTCCCAATCATAGTACTTCCATACATTTAGATGTGACATGCTAGTCGCTTTAGCTTTTTCAGCTTTCAGATTTAACAAAATTGATCCTTCTGACTCACAGTAATATTGCTTTTTGTACTACTCCCTCTCATGATCAGAGAAATACAGCGTATCTGCCTCAACTTGCGAGCTCTTCCGTAGTTATGAACCGAGTCAGTCAGTTAAGTGCCATTCGTGATACACGCTTGGGCGATCATGTCTCGAAAGAGAAACGACTGACTGGGCAGAAGATTAAACCGCAGCCATATCAATTAATAGACAAGTTTTCTCCTTCTGGTTTTTAACAATAATGTCCTGGCCTGTTTGCTTCAGGTTTTCTGTCTGTGTAGATGGTATAATCCCATAGAAAGGTTACATCTTCTATTTCTGTAACCGGTGTTGGGTGATGATCATACCAGTGTTTGTTTACAGCTTTTCCATAATGTTTGCACATTGCCCAATGTAAATATTGCCCAACTCTATCGTGGCGATTTTTATATTCATTTGGGGCAAGCACAGAACAGCCTGAGATTAGGTGGTCTATTGTTTCTTGGTGTTTATCACAAAACCTGCATTTTGGATCCATATTATTATGCATAATATTTGCCTGAAAGTTTCTCGTGAAAAGACTTTGGTCTTGTGCTGCAAGTATAAATCCTTCAGTTTCAGACTTTAATCCAGATGCACGTAACCATCGATGAGTATTAACTTTGTCAACATTGGATTTATTGGCACGTTCTGGATATTGGCCATGCAAAGGTTTGTCTTGCCAGCGCTGTTTCATCTGTTCAAGAGCTTTATCTTTGGCTTTCATTTTCATAGTTTTTGCCGCAATAGTTGGTTCTTGGCTTCTGTTTTGCTTTTCTACAGAATCTACTAACTGTAAATCATGTTTGTATTTACTGCCTTATTTTATTATTGAATATTTTTTCTTTCTTTCTTCATGTTGCCTTACTAATTGTATCATCCAATCCTTTGTTGTTTCTATGTATGTTAGTAAGCCAATAGTCGTTGTCTTGTATGACAATTCCAGCTGAATAAGACCTCTTCCAACTTATTTACGGGGTATGTATAGACGGTCTACATCAGCCTTTGGATGATGCATCTCATGCTTAGAAAGAAGCTTTCTTGTTTTAGCATCCATTCGCCTGATGTCGTTTAGAGTCCAGTTTAAGATGTTAAAGCTATATTGGACAACTGGGATTGCAAGGCTATTAATGGCCATAACTCTGTTCTGTGAATTTAATTCAGTTTTTAATATCATTCGTAGCCTTCTATAGTACTCTTTACGCACTATTTTTTTCATTTTTTTATGGTGAATGTTTTCGCTCTCATTTACACCTAGGTATTTATAAGCTTCTTCTGGTTTCAATTCTTTTATTGTTACAGCAGGGTCTAAGCTAATTGAGGATGTTTCTTGTATTGATCCACGTAAAACTGTACCTTTAGCACATTTATTCAAATTGAATTTCATTCCAATGTCTTCGCTGAAGCATTTTACAGTTTGCAGAAGACCTTCCAGCTCATTATCATTCTTAGCATATAACTTTAAGTCATCCATGTAAAATAGATGGCTTATTTTCTTTTGGCCTATTTTATAACCACATTCTGTCTTATTAAGTTGACTGGTTAGTGCTATTAATGATATGCAGAATAGTAAGGGAGACAAAGAATCACCTTGAAATATACCTCTTTGATGTTTATTTCATCAGACTTATAGGTTCCATTTATATGATTGAGGTAAAGGATTGTTTTCTATATAGACATGCACTGTTTGATAAAATTGATGATGACGGGCGATATCTTGTATATATTTAAAGTCTTTAAAATCCAGGAATGTGGCACACTATCGAATGCCTTTCGATAATCTATCCATGCAGTACTAAGATTTTCCTTTGTACTGTAGCAGTTTTCCAGGATCATTTTGTTAATTAGCAATTGGTCTTTACAACCATAACAGCCACGTTTGCACCCTTTTTGTTCAAGAGGTATCATGTCATTTCTTTCTAAAAATAAATATGTCTGTTTTGTTAAAATAGATGTTAATAGTTTATATGTTGTCGGAAGACATGTTATTGGTCTGTAGTTTTTCTGGTTGTTTGTGTCACCATTCTTGGGTAGAAGAAATGTAATTCCTTTGGTCATCCATGCAGGAATTTTAGTGGGATCGTCAACCATTTCTTGAAGTTCTTTGGCTAGTTCTTTATGTGCTGTATTTAAATAATATAGCCAAAAGTTAGGAATTTTATCTATACCTGGGAATTTCCAATTGTGTGCTTTTTTTAGTGCAAATTTAACATCATCTTCTGTAATTCCAGACCATGTCTGTTCTGGTTTATTTTTCATTTGTTCTATCTCTTGCGCAATCCAATGTAATTCCTTGCTATGTTCTTTAGGGCAAGCCCATATCTTTTCCCAGAACTGTGTGACTTCTTCCATTTTGGGGGGGACTGTCACTTCAATTCTTTTTTTACCTATTTCTCTGTAAAATCTCTTTGTATCAGTCTGAAAAATCTTGTTTTGTCTGTAAAATCTTGCTCTTTTCTCATTAGTTTTGGGTTATTTTAATAAACTCCAAGACTTGATCTGAACTTATTTAGTAATTGAAAGCGTGATATAAGTACCATTTCTTCACATTAAACTATTTGCTGTGAAAAACATCACAGTAGTAAATCATATGAAGAATCGAGTACAGTCAGGAAACATGCAGCCAAATAAAGAAAATTCATTCTGAAAAAAAATTATTCATTACCAGAAAAGACATTTGTAATGTGACCAATAGGCATGTACGAAGCGACTGTGTCCGCAGATTATTCGTTTAACACGGTTTCCGAAGACCAGTAGCCTTAGATTTCTGGGCTCAGCACAGCATCCATGTTAATAGAGTTGATGCCTCGATTTGAAGTAATAATATATTGCACCCCATTGTTTCAACTCTCTTTTTTCAACATGAGCACGTAATGAGAAATTTAACCTATAGAACTACATATATTCGTTATGCAAGAGGCTGTTGCAGGATAACAAAATGTCTGCAATTGTTTCCTGTCAAAAACTGGTTTTCCGCTACATATTCAGTATCTTGTTTTAAAACAATAGGACTACACACTTTATCACTCATTAATATAACATGACACACATCAATGTAGTTGTATCAAAATAAGTTATAGTAATATTCGTAGAAATTGCTATACTTGTTTGAAAGGATACATTTTATTTTCTCTAAGATAGTGTCTTCTACAAGCATATATCACAATTTTATTTAGCGGCAACTTTACAATTAAATAAAGCCAATAAAAAAAGAACACATGATTTTATCAAATAAATAATGCCTCACCAATAAATGAGAAAAATCTGCTTAATAAAACTGTTACGTAAATACAGGTCACATGCATATTGAATAATATCCAGAAAAACTTTGAGGTTATAAATACTTATATATATATATATATATATATATATATATATATATATATATATTAATATTCATGACTTTATTGCTAACGACATTTTTTCCTTAGGAAGATAGATATTTATCCGCGCGCTCACTTTTCAACAGATTGCAACAAAGGTTGGGGTTTAATGCGATATTCTTAGGAAAGTAGTTATTAAACCGCAGGCCGGAAGTGTAATAGAATATAACACAATATCTGTGTTTAGTGTGGGATACTTACGGAAGTAGGTATTTATCTGCGCGCACATGACGTAACCGAATGTGAAAAATAATGTCCGAACATAATAAGTCATTCTTAGGAAATCTCTATTTCAAGCACGTCACAAGAAAATGACACAGGGCGAGTTTCTTAGGGAAGTGTTTCTGTTGCTGAAACAGAATTTTTTTTTAATTGGAAGTTTTTGGTAACAATGATTTTTTACTTGAGTCTCTGATTTACATGGGTCGTGGGTCAGTCAGTTAAGTGCCATGCGCGATACACGCTTGGGCGATCATGTCTCGAAAGAGACATGACTGACTGGGCAGAAGATTATCCCGCAGTAGGTTGCCATTGCTTTCTGCGGTAGACTGGTTGCCGACCAAGGCTATAGAACCCAATCTGTCCTATTATTTAACCCATAACTAGAGGGAAGAGATGGATTAATACCTTTCCCAAGGGTATTTACGCGTAAGTGTATGCAAGGTTTTCAACTGAAATTTGAACTCGGTTCCCCAAGTTCTCGTTCCGAGCCGATATCCACTGCGCCACAACGCACACGTGGGTATGACGGTAAATTGCGTCCAGCAGGAAGGCTTCTCATCGGGAGGTTGTGAAGAGAATAGAACTTAATTGCTGTTATTCCTAGGTCCACCTTGACTCGGCGTGGTAGCACCTGTTAAAGTCCCAGCTATGGGCAAATAGTTAACACTCAAAACTAGGGTCAAAACACTATAAAAGTATAAAATAAACTTATATAGAAAAATATACATTTTTGAATTAAAAATATTACCAACAATATATTTTTGAAGGAAAAAATATTGCCAACATACATATTTGAAAGAAAAATTATTACCAGCAATACATTTTTGAATACAAAGCTAGAAGACATCTTCAGTTTTCTAAAAAAAAAAACACTATGAGTTAAAAAAAAGTCTATCAGTTTTTTAAAAAAACCCAAAGAAACACTATCAGCCTTCTAACTATAACCAAACATTAAAAAATACCTTAAAACACCACCTCTTTGGCAATAAATAACCCACAGAGATAGATATGCCGTTAAACAAAACTCAAATTCAAACTCAAACTCTGATTTACATATTTAAAAAATACAAGTCCGTAGTGATTACCTTCAGTGAAGTTAGAAAGTTATTTTACATCTGTCTCTTTCTATAATGACACGCGTTTTTCGAAGAACGTTACAAATTTCATGTTTTTAATGCCTTGTCCATGCCAAAAATTAGTTGTCAAAACTTAATCTGTAACGTAATATGTGTCTGTCATCTGCTTTATTGTGCGGGCTATAAAAGTCCGAAATAATGAGCAAAAAGTTCCAGTCAGACACCATTTGCATTTAATGATTAATCAGCTGAAGCCCATAAAATCTTTTAAAATTGAACTTACCTGTCAAATTTAAGTTTTCAAATGTCAGACATATTGAGTGAACACTAATTACCACACGGCTAGTATCTATCTATCTATCTATCTATCTATCTATCTATCTATCTATCTATCTATCTATCATTATCAGTCAGTTTGTTCCTTATCTATATTAATCGTTGTCTACCTATATTTTTTAGCTGTATATCTATATCAGTCTTGCCCGTTGTCTATATCAGTCTGTTCGTTGTCTAGACATATCAGAACATTCGTTGTCTTTCTACATCAGCCTGTTAGTTGTCTCTCTATGTCAGAGTGTCTTTATTTTTTCTACGGCAACCCGTTTAGTATCCCACTTCATCAGCCCGTCCGTTGTTTCTCTACATCAGTAGGTCCATTGTCTCTTTACATCAGTCTGTTAGTTATCTCTCTTCGTCATCCTGTCCTTTGGCTCTCTATATCATATGCTGATAAAATAGAATTATGATTTAACAAATAGTCTAGACTAAAAAAACAAAACTTAAAACATCTGATTAACTGGACACTAGATATGGAAATGAATTTTCAGGCATCGAAATCAGTATAATGTTTATATTGTTTTTACTCGGATTATTGACTTGTTTTTATTTCAACGTTTTGACAATTTCGCCGTCCGTTTTTTACCAGATACTTGTCAGTTTTGCAAAATTTTAGCATCACGTATAATATTACACATTTGTGAGTGGATGGTGTGATAAGCGACATTGCGTCTAAGACATTAATTTCAACGGAAACATCCAATCTTGGAAAATAAAAATAAACGAAAAAGAGCGAAATCAGAACTGACCACTCAATCATCCAGTCAAATCTTTACACACACACACACACACACACACACACACACACACACACACACACACACACACACACACAGATATATGAATATATATATATATATATATATATATATATATAATTTAATAAAGAATTATATGATAGTTACAATTGAAAAAACTACATTCAAACATTTTATCTTTGAAGTTTGATATGAGATCTGATTTTACAAATTAAAATAAAGAAAATAAATAATTTGAAATCGGGAAGTGAAAACATTGGTCAGTTAAGGGTAGGTATTATCCACGTTATTATTGTATATTATTAATAAAGAGCCACCAAAATATATCAAAGAATTTTATTACAGAAAAAGCGTGTCTGAAATATTAAACTTTCTGGCTTAAATCTCTTGGCAAAATACAATCTTACTATATGTATCATATTTAATGCTGCCATAAAAAGAACGTAGATGAAAAAATAAAACGTTGTCAGACAAGTTCGATATCCTCTCTATTATAATAAAGACATATATATATATATATATATATATCCCCTCTATCATAATAAATACATATATATATATATATATATATACATACTATATATATATATATATATATATATATATATATATATAATATATATATATATATATATATATATATATATATATATTAAAAAAGGATTAATTCAAAGATGCTGAATGGCCATTTCGATATGAAGATCCCCACGGGGGATAATACATCACCTCAGCAACAGAAAGATCCCTTCAGAAACTGGAGAAAAATTAGTCTACTTTTCCTTTTTATTAATTAGGATCGGGGTTTTGGAATTTACCTTCCTGCTTTTTCCCTTGGATTGAAGTATCTGAATTAATATATATATATATATATATATATATATATATATATATACAAGATATAATAACTATACTCGCGTCGAAAAAAACTTCCACGGATCTACGAAGAAGAGAAAAATGTTTTTAAAAAAGAAAGAACTAAGTACATGAACATGAATAAAAAGAGTTCGGAACGAGTCAGCACGTAGTCCAAAGAAAAAACCCCGACAGGAACAAACAATTAACATAAAAGCCTTCAATACTTAGGTAGAGCGGAATAGGTAAAGAATACCTAGTGAGCCAGACAGACCTATCTTGGTTTTCATCCTGACAATCCGTTTAGGTGAAACCTAGGTCGGTCTGTCAGGCTCACTAGGTATGTCTTATATATATATATATATATATATATAGAGAGAGAGAGAGAGATATTGGGAAGTGCCGTCAAAAAATTTATATCGATATGCCGCTTACGGCAATTTATATTTTGATGTACTACTATAGATTATCTTACATTAAGACATAAGAAAAAAACAACTAAAAGATCCAAAATCCTCAGGGTGACAATATATATATATATATATATATATATATATATATATTCATCATTTCACCCCGAGCAAGGCGGAAATGCCACTGATGTGCAGGGGGCTACATAATTGTCAAAAGATTAATTAGAAAAGAGTGAGGAGTAAAAACTAGTTTAGAAAGGAGCAATAGAAAGCTGAGAAAGCAGGTGCGATGACAGATACATGAGAGAAGGTGGAGAGAAGGGAAGGTTATACGGGGGTGGGGAGAGAGTTAGAGTCCAGTGGTTAGTAGATGAGTATTGACTTTGCATTTAAATTTTTGGAGATTGTAGACGTCAGGAAAGCAATAATACGGGAGCGAGTTCCACAGGCGGGAAGTGCGAGAGAAGAAGCTGCAGGAGTAGAATTGTCGTCTGCATTTGGCTAACCTGACTGTGAATGGGTGGGACCCAGTTGCCAGTCTGGTTGCACGAGAAAACACCTGTTGAGGAGGCACCAGTGACTTAAGTTCGTCCGAGTAGAAGCCATGAAAGTATTTATAGAACAGACAAAGGGAGGTCACATTTCGACGGTGGGGAAGTGGCTGCAGTCGAGCCGCCAGATCAGTACCTATCATATTGCAGATTCTCCTTTAGAGCCTGTCAAAAACACTGTGAAGAACGGGAGGGGCGCCTGACCATAAATGGCAGCAGTACTCCATGCACGGACGGATGGTTGACTTGTATATATGCAGGATGGATTCAGGCGGAAAAAACATCCTGGATCGACATAGTGACCCAACCTTCTTAGCAGTACATTTTGCTATGGATTCAATATAGTGGTTCCATTTGAGATCTGAGGATAGGGTAAGTCCGAGGAGGCGCAGTGTATTGCTCTCCTGGAGAATCGCTTAGTCCATGCTTATGGGAGGCAGGAGAGGTTGCCTGTAATGGTTCACAGACAACAGCTTGGTCTTAGACGAATTGAAGTTGACAAGCCACTTCTTGCCCCAGTTCACCTCAGCGTGTAGATCCCGTTCAAGGTCAGCAGCGAGATTATGTCTGTCCGCCACGACATATTTCTTACTGGTGTGGGAGGATATTGTACTGTCATCTGCGTAGATGCCTACTTGGGACTTGATCTCATCTGGGAGGTCGTTGACGAAAATAAGGAAGAGCGTCGGGTCAAGGACACCAGCAATCGTGCTGTAGAATTGGTCAACAATAAGGTGATCCTTACTCATACACACAGTAAGAGGAACCTGCAGATATTGGAGGCCATGTACATCAAATCAAAACAGCCAACACTAAATAAAATCAACATTAAAACAGGAAATAACATATTACATTGCATTTGACTACATGGTTTTGTTATCATTTCGCGCTATCCCGCGGTGTGACGTCATAAAATCGCATCGCAAACTTAAGAACTGTGTTTATTATTTTTAGTAACTATTGCCGTCGCCAAGCGGAGTTTTATGTCAACACAAAATAAAATCGTCCGTGATGGTGGATTTTATAATATTTCAGTTTAAACAACCTCTCTGAAGATGGCTCATGTGAGCCGAAAGCTTAGAAGAAAACCAATAGATAATTATCCAAATGTTGGAGAATTTTTGTCTTTATTTTCAACTGAAATTAAAGCAAAAATACGACGTTTAGAACAGCTCATGATTAAACATAATAGACATTCATTGTCTCTTATATTTAATAGCAAATTACTTGCTGTCTGGATATACTAACTATATATATATATATATATATATATATATATATATATGTATATATATATATATCATAGAAATACAGAGTGAAAAGCCAAACATTTGTATGTATTATTTACTTAAAAAGAAAGAGGAAGGAAGGCTTCGGAATGTTAATTGGCCCCCACAAAGCCCTGATCTCACTCCTTTGGAACATCTATGGGATATTTTGGATAAGACATTGATAAATCTTTTCCTTCACAAGACACACTTTGGGAACAAATACAAGCTGCTTGTCAGGAGATACCATTAAATACAATAAAAAAGCTAGTGATGTCAATGCCTAACAGAAGGAACGGTTGGGATCAAAGCAAATGTTTTTTATAATAAATATTAAATTTATTTTGTAATTAGTATTTTTTCTTGTTAAAGCATTTGTTGAGAAAACCAAATAAAATTACTTTAATTAAATTGTTTATTTTCTCTCAATATGCCACATAAATGATAAAATATTTTTTGTCCTAGTTTTGCACAGTACTGTACATATATATCATTTACATCCATATATATTATGCGTATGACATATATATGAATATATATATATATATATATATATGCCATTAAATATAAGAGACAATGAATGTCTATTATGTTTAATAGCATATGTCTAGAAAATTACTTGTTGCCTCGATATACTAAATATATATATATATACATATATATATATAGTCACCCGCAGAGAGATCTGTTTCGCTGTGTCACAGCTCATCAGATCGGGTAGACTCCTATTGCTTTTAACCCAGGATTGAAACCCGACCGAAGTCGCGTCAGTCGGTAATTCTATCTCTGGGTCATGGGCGTTCGGTAGAAGAAGGCAGAAATTTTATTATTTATATTATCATTATACACGACCAATAGCCAGAGTGCTTTAAGTCATTAGTGAATGAGCGATGCGTACATGCCAGCGTAGCTACTGTTTTTCAAAGTCTACCATTATTCCATAGTGCTCAGTCAGGGTGTGAGAGCGTAAATAGTAAATAGTCATCCGCAGACAGATCTGCGGATGACTATTTACTCATTCTTGTGTACCCTGTCTGAAGTAATGAATAGTGGTTTATCGTGAATTTTACTCAATCTTTTACACAGTTATATGTTATGACAAAAGTAATTATTTACTGACAAATATAAACTTCTATTTCATCATCTTTCAACAGGCATATAGATAAACATATTCATGGGAATATGCAATATTCTTTCATCTATTAAATATGTTTAAATTGATAAATTACATAAAACTCATTTGATAAAACATTTTTAAATATGATAGTGAGACACACATGCACTTAAACTCACACACCCAAACAGACACACACTCATATATATATATATATATATATATATATATATATATATATATATATATATATATATATATGCATGCATACACTTGTGTTCATGTATGTGGTTGCATATGTGAGTGATGAAGACCGATAAAATAAATTTTTGCTTTACACCGTATCTCCAAATAAATGAATATTTTGCGTACATAATCATTTATGTACATTAAGTAAATAAATTATGACAAAAATAACGTGTCGTTTCAAGTTAAGACAAATTGTTTCAGTCAATTTACCTGTCACTTTTTTATTTTATTTTATTTTATAGAAAGCTGATTAATTAAAAACAAAATACTGAACAGTATACAGAACCAATTTTCTAACCCACATACCACTTCTTTAACATCAGCGTAATTAAAAATGACTTCCAGTAATTCAGAACTAAGTGTAAAGAAACTTTTAAGGTACAGCTCAGTAATTATAGCGTAATATGAGCATGGACAATATTTAGAAAAGTTTACCTTTGCTTATACATAAATCTTATGCATTGGTAAGATAGTCTTATCATTAAAAAGGCATTAGATTTTTTCTCCTGAGGTTGGTCGTTTAAGATATTTCAAAATCTTTTAAAAAGGTATTGTACAGGAAATGGATTGCCACACAATCACTCTATCCTTGAAAGTTTTAGATGATTATTCGAAATCATCAATGTCAGTTGAATCGTTGTATGTTATTTTTAATGTCCTGGCAGTTAAAGATCTCTGCAGGCGTCTCCCAAGTCTCTCCTTTCGACACACATCGCTCTCTGTTTTAAATTAACTATCAACCTAAGGATATTATCAGCTCAAGAACAAATCTCTGTGCAAATGATAAGTCGTTTTATGGGTGCGCCTTTACATATATAAATGATCAGAATATTGCAGCCAATCTAGCATGCCACAGGAGAAAACTGGCTTGCAAATTTCAATACGTTAAAAACGAATCTAGTAAATTTACATCAGCGAGCAGTTAATGATTTCATTCCAATCATGATGAATGTTTGTGTTCGTCGCTTTTAATATCTATTCAGGTTTGTGTTAAATCCAGATCTCAAGTAGATGCGTAGCTGAAAATACTGGGAAAATATTTTTCACTTTACCTGAAATTATCTGCTATACTCTATATATTAGCGTTTGATCAAACAAAAAAGTAAACCATTGTTGTCTGTCTGTGATAAAGCTTCTCAAACCCTTCGAGTTCAAAAACGTCTGCGCGGTCTTTTTGGTGACAGATCTTTTCTACCTTACAACGATTTCCCACAGATGAGAAATCAAAAGCCTATTACCAATCTGTTGATTTTTCCACAGAAAATGTTCAGACGAACTGTATTTCTCAGTTCCCTTAGTTCATACCTGAGCCACCTGGCTACATACACATGATCGAATACTTCCAATTTTATTCATTTAGTAAGGAAGAAATTCTACTAAAGTTTGATTATTTGTAAGAACTATATTTTAGGGAACAGCTTCATGGGACGACGTAACCCTAATCATTCCAGCCTTATCCACTTCAAATCCATATTCAGCGCTTACCTATACTCATATTGTACACTTCTTAATTCCTCACCTTAAACCCATCATTCAATAACTTGTACACAGAGTGCCTGTTTAGTCTTGTACTGAATGAGTGAATGTGTAAAAATCACTTAATTTATGTATAATTACTGTGCAAAATTATATATTTACGTTATCATCCGGAAGAGACATCACACATGGAATGAGAATGATATACTCTAGAGATCAGAATCAAAGGTTCATTTCGAAATTCCAAGAACCTGAAGAAGACCGGAGCGTAAAACGCCTGAAACGTCGTAAAATGGCAATAAAGATGAGGACAACATCTTAATCTATGTAAATAATATAAATAGTACCTGATGTATAAACTAATATATTTTAGAATTATTCTTCGTTTTTGCTATTGGGCAGAATATGTAAGAATTTGATTTAAATATACTTTTACAAATTCGAGAAAGATTAGCTCGATACATCAATTATCTAAATGTTTCTAATATGAAAAGTATCTTGCCACCTTTTATTACGAACATAATGTAAATTATTCGGTAGGTCATTAGTTTCACATAGTCATTTAATAATCTTATTCGTCGTCTTTCTCTCTTTTGTCTTCAACGTCAGCAACAACAAATACAATCTCCAAGAAACACCTCTGTTGAAATCAATAAAACCAGACTACATGTAAATAAAATATAAAAAAATATATTTTATTTCATTTTTAATACAAAGATATCTTTGGTGACATGCCATGGAGTAAGAGGTTCTTTTGTTCACAGTTGTTAGCACCCCACCATCGGGGAGAACCGATTTTACTCAAATGTACGCTTCACTCGTTGTGTTCAAACTCTTTCAAAATCAAAATTGCAACTCCCACTAAAAATATTTTAACAGTCCTTTCGTGCCATTGAAAGCTATCTTCTGGTAAAAACTTGAATGTAGAACATAAAACTCTGAGTTTGGTAGACAAAATAAAAAATCCAATTCAAAATATTTTTCCTTTTGCGCACATGGTTGAAATTTTCAACAAAATATATTGCACTCAAATTTTAAAATTTTGTCACCAAGCACAAATACACAGTGACAGGTCAATGAAACCCTAGGTAATTTCGTAGGCTAGCACAACGATTAACGACACCACAACGGGAGTTGTTTAACAAATTTCACTCACAAGGCTTAGGTATGGGCTTTAGGCGATTTTCAAAGTTGCCGCACGCTTTTTCCTAACGATAATATCAAGAATTTACCTTTATAGCAAATCGAGCATAGTGAGAATTCGAACCTGGTTTTCATGGAAATCGAACGTTCTAAACACTATATCAAGCACCCGTAGGATATATATATATATATATATATATATATATATATATATGAAACTGAAGATTTGTGTGTTTGTGCCAGTGTATGTTTGTATCCTTGTGTGTGTCCTCATTGATTACTATTAACATACACTTCCATATTTTTCATCTGATTTGTTTCTAAATTTACAAATTTATTCAAGAAGACGTACATTTCGCACAGCCAACTCGGAAGCAAACTTTCTACTAAATTCCTCATTTTTACTACTGCGTCGGCTGAAGTTATATATATATATATATATATATATATATATATATAATTTGTCAGATATATTTTGGTCCTAGGGAAATTAAACTAGTACAAAGTTGTATAATAAAGTGTTCAATATAATTACATTGTAGAAGATTTGAATATTTTTTATTGAAAACAAATTATTTCGCGACCTCGTTTTCTACATTTCGGTGACTTCTGGCGATTTAAAATAACACACACACACATATATATATATATATATATATATATATATATTAACGAAGTTTAACGAAAATTGGTTACGAACAATCAACAATTTGAAATGATTTGTTTGAACATTATTTTTGATCGTTTCTCGTATTTAAGTAGATATTCTCTTAATAATCAAACAGTATTATATATTTATTTCTACCAGCCTGACTATTTACGAATCCTGCAGAATGACACATATTTTTGTAACAAAAGTTTATCGTAATTAATCAGGCCGGTAGAAATAAATATATAATACTGTATATCTACTTATCTACAGACTATCTACTTAAATACGAGTATCGACCAAAAATAATGTTCAAACAAATCATTATATATATATATATATATATAGCTGGCACAAGAAGTAGTGACGCAAATGGTCTCTAAAGAGTTGAAAGTAACTGTCAATTTATATTATTTTTATGACCACAATATTTAATAACCTAGTGACCTATAAACACAACATATATATATATATATATATATATATATATATATATATATATATGAGTCGCATTGAAGCGTGAAACTTATATATATTATGAAGAGATCATTTGAATGTATATTATGTTCATAACACACTACCTCTGATCATCTTTCTTCTATAATGTTGCAAATATTTAAATAAATCTATATATGAATATATGTATACATTCACACGCACTCACTAACATAAACCCACACATTCCTATATATATATAACCCGAAATATTGATGCTGACAACTGTAGACAGGCTTCTTTCCGGAAAGTGAAACTCTTATAAAGGCACACCTTCATGCATAAATGGAGACACTGTGTGCGTGCGTGTAAATTCCTTTTGGTAAAAGATAAGGCAAATAAAAAAAATAGACGCAACTGTGCTACAACTGAGACTGTCAACAATTGTCACAGGCGAAAACGTCAAGTGTTTCTTGACATTAGACACTTCCAATGCGAAACTCCTTTAAACTCACGAACAAAATAATAGAAAACCTCATCTACAGCGATTCTTGTCTTCAGCAACATCGAATCCGCCTTTCAAATTTTCGCGTAACCCCATTAACATGACATTTTAAAATTCTGACATTTCAAATTGAATTTTTTTTTCACTTTTGATCATGCACTTTGTTTCTGATGCTGTTTTGATCTTAATTAAATTTAAAATCGAGGTAGATATCGATTTTTTAAAAGTATCTATTGGTGGCAAAACGAAATCGTCAGATTTTAATCCATGACAATCATAAAATACTTGACTTTTCAACCATCAGGAATGATACACATATATTGATGGCTAGATTAACTGTTCCTATCAAAGAAGGACAGACGTTCATTGATCAGACTGTTAACATTTACTTTACATTAACATTTATCTTTTGCTTAACATGCTTGTTAGATGATAATTAATAAAAACTAAAATTGGATAAAGTATATATAACACACTAATAGTGCTGGGCAAAAATTAAAAGACAAAATGTTTTAAACTTGCATTGTTTTTTGAAAATAACTCTAAAACTACAGCTCTATATAGCATATTATATAATAATATAAATATGTTGTTCAGTGTAATTTCTTTTTAAAGTAAATAAATGATAGGATACTGCTTTAGTAATAATGACATGCAACTTACCTATGTACAATATTTAAGCTTCAGTAAATTTTATATTGTACGAGTTTAATGAGCCTTGAAAAATGATGGCACAATATTTGAGAGGAATATTACACACAGACACACACACACACACAGACACACACACACACACACACACACACATATATATATATATATATATATATATATATGAAGTTATTTGTTTGAACATTATTTCTGAACGATACATATTTAAATAGACATTTTATTTATAATCAAACAGTATTATATATTTATTTCTAACAGCCTTATTATCTACGATAAATTTTTGTTAAGACAATGTTTGACATGCGGCAGGATTCGAACCTGTGACCCCTTTCCACATAGAGGAATCCACCAATTGATCTGGCGCGACTTAGACCTCTCGAACACGAATGACCAACGTTCTAAACGAAGTCAAATTAAGACGCGCCAGATCAATTAATGACTTCCCCTATATGGATAGGGATCGCTGATTAGAATCCTGCCGAATGGCACACATTTTCGTTACAAAAATTTATCATAAATAATCAGGCCGGTAGAAATTAATATATAATACTGTTTGATTATAAACAGAATATCATCTTAAATACGAGTATCAGTCATAAATAATGTTCAAACAATTCATTTCAAATTGTCGATTGTTTAAAGACCATTTCGTTAATCTTAGTTAATTTCCTTAAAATATATATATATATATATATATATATTGTGTGTATTTTGGCAGCATTTTTTCATTAATGCAGGTTTCATTGAATAATATAGACAAGTTTTGTCTATTAATTTTGTGAAGGCTCCGTTCATACCGTCTGATAATTTGCCTTTTCACAAGGCTCCATTTATATTTCAAGGTGGTGATGGTGAAAAAAAGGTGAAAAAATGCTGCCAAAATACACACAATTTAAATTACATGATCCAGCAGCCCAACACACCATCACCACCTTGAAATATAAATGGAGCCTTGTGAAAAGGCAAATTATCAGACGGTATGAACGGATCCTAAACAAAACTTGTCTATATTATTCAATGAAACCTGCATTAATATATATATATATATATATATATATATATATATATGTGTGTGTGTGTGTGTGTGTGTGTGTGTGTGTGTGTTCTTCACAACTCGATAACATAATAATAAGGCAGTCTTAAAGTGAAAGTAATGGAAACCTACTACAGGAAAATCTCGTATATCACGTACTGCATTTAACAGACAGACTGACTTTAATAGTCCACTCTTAACTATTCTTGGAACTACAGTTGTTAGTAAATCTGCTGTTTCTTATAACTGGAATATATTATGGGATAAGGCCTGGAGAGGTGCAAATAAACGTATTCAGATCCATAATTGTCCGTACTCATTAGACTTTAGAATAAAATGAAACATAAGAGTTAACGCCTACCCAATAACCATTTGGATAATACAGTAGTACTTGCTACCCATAATGCACCAATATCCAACATATATATATATATATAGTCGTGCTAAAATACAAAAAAATACAACTCACAGGACATGAGGACTGTGTTCACGTAAAAAGATGACATTTCTCCTAAGCAGGTTAAGCAACTTCTGTTTATTCAGGCATTTAGATCTTCTACTTACTTTCTTGCGTCGTACCAGAAGACAATAGAGTATGATGAGTTTGGAGTATAGAAAGGCTTAGTTTTACTCTAAATGTTTCGTCTTACATTGGTTTGAATTTTCGTTACGTGAATTTGCATTTAGCACTTTTTATTCAAATAACCGTTTTTATTTTCGGCAAATATGTCCTTTGTCTGTTTTGATAAATACGTACATACATACATACGTACATACATGTTTGTGTGTGTGTATGCGTGTGTATGTGTATGTGTGTGTATGTAGAGAGAGAGAAAAAAAGAGAGACGATATGAAATCATATTTTAGCCGACGCGTTTGGACCACTGCGCGGTATTTCAACAAGGCGCATTTGCCTTGATAATGCCTCCAAGAGGACGAAAAACATCGGTTAAGATAAGTTTCACTTTTGTGTTTATTACTATTGTCCTTTCGCTCTAGCTGAGAAGTTTCACACACACGCGCTCACGCACACACACACGCACACACACACACACACACACACATATATATATATATATATATATATATATATGCGTGTGTTTTGCTGAAATTTCCTCATCTCTTTCAAGAAGTGATTGAAACAATGTTCCGAATATTTATTCAGTTTTTGGGACGTGATTTGAGACAAGACCTTTTCACTGTGTATATGCTTAAATTTTGTCTTTACTTTTGCGTTTGTGATTACATTGATTTTCTATCTGTGTGCTATTGCTTGCGATTATCGAATCTGTGATTCGTCAATTTTACATTGTGATTGGTGAAGATCGATTTGGTATCAAACGAGTTGCTAATCATTTTGAAGTTGTGTTCGTTAAGATGATTAGATGATTGTCAAGATGCCATAACTGAATTAGTCCCACGACTAAATAAGGAAGCGGATTTTATTCCGGCGTGCATCAAGTGAATGCATCATTCATCAACTGTAACTAGAATTTATCTTCAAGAAATGTATTACAGCTTCATATGGTCGGGAAATTGTTATCATTATTGAACCAATATTTTCCATTTGGAAATAAATCAAATTTGTATATGTTTTCTTACGCGTACACTTAAGCTTTTGAAAGGTTTGAAGCTTATGAAATAGACCTTTCCGACCACTACAAGCTTGGACGTATTAGCCTTTCTTACACACATAACTCACACAAACTGCAACTCTTAAACTTACTACACACGCAAGAACCGAATCCAGTAACAAAACATTGATCTTGTATATGGCGAACAAATGTACATTATGCTGCAGCATTATGCTGCAGCATTGTGGTGCACCGTAGTAGTATTGGCTCTGAATGAGAAAACTGGGATCTGAATTCGAATTCTAGTTGGATTCATTGCATTCACTTATAAACAAATATACTTGGGAAAAGTATTAATCTACTTCTTCTCCCTCCATCTATGGGTTAAATAGCAGAACAGATTGGGTTTATTTTTGTCATGGTTTGCAACCAGTCTACCACAGAAAGTAATCGCAACCTACTGCAAGAAAGGACTCTTCCAGTCAGTCAGTCAGTGAGTCATGTTTCTTTCGGGACATGATCGTCCAAGACTGTATCACGTATGGCACTTTACTTTATGGCGAATATTAGTAAAAGAATAATCCCTGGTTGAATTAATTGTTTTGAAGGGTTTCTAATATTCGGCATTAATTTTCTCCGGGTTAAAGATAGAATTTGGATCAAACAGATTGATGTTTGTATCATTAAACTGCTAATCGGCAATTCCTTACTTAATTGATCGAAAATTATCTCGAAAAAGACTTCATTATAGTTCAAAAAATATAATGACTTTCTAATGTAACATGAATTTAATAAACACCTATTCAAAGTTCATCAGCTGCGCATCATAAAGAATACAGAAAGCCGACCATAAAATGCCTTCCTCTTGCACTATCTACAATGTTTGGGTTATTGTCTTCGTCTTTACTGCCATGTTCACGATTTTTCAGCTATTTTTCTTTCCGGCCTTCTTGAGATGCTAAGAATTTGGAACCGAATCCTTTATTTCGATCACTGGGGTATATCATTCTCATTCTATGTCCGATGCCACTTCTGGTAGCCATGTTGTTATCTCCCTTTAACTTAACCCTCTAAGTTATTTGTTCTGGTATTGAAATCACATCTCTTTGGGTAAATTCACTGGAACTAACAAACGTCCATATCCACTGGGCCATGTGTGCTGAATGACATCAGCATATGAATTTCTGGGACATATAGATTTAATGTTTCGGTCTATATTGCAAAGTTTGATGCTTATTATTTTCTCTAGCATATTTTTTACAAGAGCTCATATTGCCAAATATGACGCTAATGATTTTCTCTAGCACTCCGTATTACAGGTTCCCATATTGTATTCATTTCTATGCTTGGTCGGCTTAGGAATTGTTGTAGCCTAGCATATTCGCTGATTTCTTAAGTTTACCTAGTTTCCAGTGTATCCATGAGATATGTCCGTAAGTGTATTAAGTTTACGCAAAGATATACCAGAATCAAATAAGTACAAAAATTGAAATACCTAGATCATGTTTTAACAGAGAACGTTAAATGGGACACTAAAATCCGAAAGTATACTGGGATAGCCAAAATTAAGCAGAATAAAAAGAAGTAAATATTCGCTAGAAACAAGGATAATAGTTCTAAACTGCAACGTGGTATATGTTCTTCATCGTAGTGAGTGCTGGACAAGCTCCTATAAAATGTAGAAACATAAAACAATAGAATTTTTGTTCTACAGAAGGAAGTTGAGAAGAGCATAGATCGAACATGTGAACAATGACGACGTTTTATACCAGCCAAAATGAAAATATATGTTCTTCATCGTAGTGAGTGCTGGACAATCTCCTATAAAATGTAGAAACATGAAACAATAGAATTTTTGTTCTACAAAGGAAGTTGAGAAGAGCATAGATCGAACATGTGAACAATGACGACGTTTTATACCAGCCAAAATGAAAATATATGTTCTTCATCGTAGTGAGTGCTGGACAATCTCCTATAAAATGTAGAAAGATAAAACAATAGAATTTTTGTTCTACAGAAGGAAGTTGAGAATAGCATAGATCGAACATGTGAACAATGACGACGTTTTATACCAGCCAAAATGAAAATATATGTTCTTCATCGTAGTGAGTGCTGGACAATCTCCTATAAAATGTAGAAACATAAAACAATAGAATTTTTGTTCTACAGAAGGAAGTTGAGAATAGCATAGATCGAACATGTGAACAATGACGACGTTTTATACCAGCCAAAATGAAAATATATGTTCTTCATCGTAGTGAGTGCTGGACAATCTCCTATAAAATGTAGAAACATGAAACAATAGAATTTTTGTTCTACAAAGGAAGTTGAGAATAACATAGATCGAACATGTGAACAATGACGAAGTTTTATACCAGCCAAAATGAAAATATATGTTCTTCATCGTAGTGAATGCTGGACAATCTCCTATAAAATGTAGAAACATAAAACAATAGAATTTTTGTTCTACAGAAGGAAGTTGAGAATAACATAGATCGAACATGTGAACAATGACGACGTTTTATACCAGCCAAAATGAAAATATATGTTCTTCATCGTAGTGAGTGCTGGACAATCTCCTATAAAATGTAGAAACATGAAACAATAGAATTTTTGTTCTACAGAAGGAAGTTGAGAATAGCATAGATCGAACATGTGAACAATGACGACGTTTTATACCAGCCAAAATGAAAATATATGTTCTTCATCGTAGTGAGTGCTGGACAATCTCCTATAAAATGTAGAAACATGAAACAATAGAATTTTTGTTCTACAAAGGAAGTTGAGAATAACATAGATCGAACATGTGAACAATGACGAAGTTTTATACCAGCCAAAATGAAAATATATGTTCTTCATCGTAGTGAATGCTGGACAATCTCCTATAAAATGTAGAAACATAAAACAATAGAATTTTTGTTCTACAGAAGGAAGTTGAGAATAACATAGATCGAACATGTGAACAATGACGACGTTTTATACCAGCCAAAATGAAAATATATGTTCTTCATCGTAGTGAGTGCTGGACAATCTCCTATAAAATGTAGAAACATGAAACAATAGAATTTTTGTTCTACAAAGGAAGTTGAGAATAACATAGATCGAACATGTGAACAATGACGAAGTTTTATAGCAGCCAAAATGAAAATATATGTTCTTCATCGTAGTGAGTGCTGGACAATCTCCTATAAAATGTAGAAACATGAAACAATAGAATTTTTGTTCTACAAAGGAAGTTGAGAATAACATAGATCGAACATGTGAACAATGACGAAGTTTTATACCAGCCAAAATGAAAATATATGTTCTTCATCGTAGTGAGTGCTGGACAATCTCCTATAAAATGTAGAAACATAAAACAATAGAATTTTTGTTCTACAGAAGGAAGTTGAGAATAACATAGATCGAACATGTGAACATTGACGAAGTTTTATACCAGCCAAAATGAAAATATATGTTCTTCATCGTAGTGAGTGCTGGACAATCTCCTATAAAATGTAGAAACATGAAACAATAGAATTTTTGTTCTACAGAATGAAGTTGAGAATAACATAGATCGAACATGTGAACAACGACGATGTTTTATACCAGCCAAAATGAAAATATATGTTCTTCATCGTAGTGAGTGCTGGACAATCTCCTATAAAATGTAGAAACATAAAACAATAGAATTTTTGTTCTACAGAAGGAAGTTGAGAATAACATAGATCAAACATGTGAACAATGACGACGTTTTATACCAGCCAAAATGAAAATATATGTTCTTCATCGTAGTGAGTGCTGGACAATCTCCTATAAAATGTAGAAACATGAAACAATAGAATTTTTGTTCTACAGAAGGAAGTTGAGAATAACATAGATCGAACATGTGAACAATGACGACGTTTTATACCAGCCAAAATGAAAATATATGTTCTTCATCGTAGTGAGTGCTGGACAATCTCCTATAAAATGTAGAAACATGAAACAATAGAATTTTTGTTCTACAGAAGGAAGTTGAGAATAACATAGATCGAACATGTGAACAATGACGAAGTTTTATAGCAGCCAAAATGAAAATATATGTTCTTCATCGTAGTGAGTGCTGGACAATCTCCTATAAAATGTAGAAACATGAAATAATAGAATTTTTGTTCTACAGAAGGAAGTTGAGAATAACATAGATCGAACATGTGAACAATGACGAAGTTTTATAACAGCCAAAATGAAAATATATTTTCTTCATCGTAGTGAATGCTGGTCAATCTCCTATAAAATGTAGAAACATAAAACAATATAATTTTTGTTCTACAGAAGGAAGTTGAGAATAACATAGATCGAACATGTGAACAACGACGACGTTTTATACCAGCAAAAATGAAAATATATGTTCTTCATCGTAGTGAGTGCTGGACAATCTCCTATAAAATGTAGAAACATAAAACAATAGAATTTTTGTTCTACAAAGGAAGTTGAGAATAACATAGATCGAACATGTGAACAATGACGAAGTTTTATACCAGCCAAAATGAAAATATATGTTCTTCATCGTAGTGAGTGCTGGACAATCTCCTATAAAATGTAGAAACATGAAACAATAGAATTTTTGTTCTACAAAGGAAGTTGAGGGTAACATAGATCGAACATGTGAACAATGACGAAGTTTTATAGCAGCCAAAATGAAAATATATGTTCTTCATCGTAGTGAGTGCTGGACAATCTCCTATAAAATGTAGAAACATGAAACAATAGAATTTTTGTTCTACAAAGGAAGTTGAGAATAACATAGATCGAACATGTGAACAATGACGAAGTTTTATACCAGCCAAAATGAAAATATATGTTCTTCATCGTAGTGAGTGCTGGACAATCTCCTGTAAAGTGTAGAAACATAAAACAATAGAATTTTTGTTCTACAGAAGGAAGTTGAGAATAACATAGATCGAACATGTGAACATTGACGAAGTTTTATACCAGCCAAAATGAAAATATATGTTCTTCATCGTAGTGAGTGCTGGACAATCTCCTATAAAATGTAGAAACATGAAACAATAGAATTTTTGTTCTACAGAAGGAAGTTGAGAATAACATAGATCGAACATGTGAACAACGACGACGTTTTATACCAGCCAAAATGAAAATATATGTTCTTCATCGTAGTGAGTGCTGGACAATCTCCTATAAAATGTAGAAACATGAAACAATAGAATTTTTGTTCTACAGAAGGAAGTTGAGAATAACATAGATCGAACATGTGAACAATGACGAAGTTTTATAGCAGCCAAAATGAAAATATATGTTCTTCATCGTAGTGAGTGCTGGACAATCTCCTATAAAATGTAGAAACATGAAATAATAGAATTTTTGTTCTACAGAAGGAAGTTGAGAATAACATAGATCGAACATGTGAACAATGACGAAGTTTTATAACAGCCAAAATGAAAATATATTTTCTTCATCGTAGTGAATGCTGGTCAATCTCCTATAAAATGTAGAAACATAAAACAATAGAATTTTTGTTCTACAGAAGGAAGTTGAGAATAACATAGATCGAACAAGTGAACAACGACGACGTTTTATACCAGCAAAAATGAAAATATATGTTCTTCATCGTAGTGAGTGCTGGACAATCTCCTATAAAATGTAGAAACATAAAACAATAGAATCTTTGTTCTACAGAAGGAAGTTGAGAATAACATAGATCAAACATGTGAACAATGACGATGTTTTATACCAGCCAAAATGAAAATATATGTTCTTCATCGTAGTGAGTGCTGGACAATCTCCTATAAAATGTAGAAACATGAAACAATAGAATCTTTGTTCTACAGAAGGAAGTTGAGAATAACATAGATCGAACATGTGAACAACGGCGACGTTTTATACCAGCAAAAATGAAAATATATGTTCTTCATCGTAGTGAGTGCTGGACAATCTCCTATAAAATGTAGAAACATAAAACAATAGAATCTTTGTTCTACAGAAGGAAGTTGAGAATAACATAGATCAAACATGTGAACAATGACGACGTTTTATACCAGCCAAAATGAAAATATATGTTCTTCCTCGTAGTAGAAAGGGATAATCTCCTATACAAAATGGAAACATGAAAACAACAGAATTTCTTGTTCTACAGAAGTTGTGTTGAGAACAATAATAATTGAACATGTGACCAAATAACATGAAGTTTTATACGTTAAACAAAATGTATGTTCTTCATCGTAGTGAATGGTGCTTCGTCAATCTCTATAAAATGTAGAAATACAAAAATCATTAGAATTTGTTCTATGAAGAAATTGGAGAACAATAGATCGAACATGTGAACAACGACGACGCTTTATACCAGCAAAAAATTAAAATATATGTTCTTCATCGTAGTGAGTGGTTGAGACAATCTCCCACAATGTATAAAAATACAAAAATGAATAATATAATTTTTGGTTTTACAAAGGAAGTTGAGAATAACAGATCTAGAATAGCAAAGAATACAATACTGTCGAAGGCAATACTGTAGAAAATGAAAAATACTATATGTTCTTCATCGTAGTGAGTGCTGAACTTCCATAAAATGTAGAAACATGAAACAATAGAATTTGTTCTTGCCATTGAAGTTGAGAATAACATAGATCATGAACAATGACGAAGTTTTATAGCGCGCCAAAATGTTGAGGTTCTTCATCAGAAAGAGTGCTTAGATAATCTCCTATAAAAATGTGGAAATACGAAACAATAGAATTTTGTTCTACAAAGGAAATAGAATAATACATCGAACATGTGAACAATGACGAAGTTTTATACCAGCCAAATTTCGAAAAATATATGTTCTTCATCGTGAAGAGAGTGTTGGACAATTTCTATAAAAATGTAGAAACATAAAACAATAGAATTTTGTTCTACAGAAGGAAGTTGAGAATAACATAATCGAACATGTGAACATTGACGAAGCTTACAGTACCGGTACTAAAACTTAGCAAACATATGTTCTTCATCGTAGGAGGCTGGAGACAGCACAACTTACAAAATGTAGAAACATGAAACATTAAATTTAATTTAAACAGAAGGAAGTTGAGAATCGGAGAATGAAATATGTGAACAACGACGATGTTTTATACCATACTAAACAAAATATATGTTCTCACTCAGTGAGTGCTGGGACAATTTGCTAAAATGTGAAACATAAATGTTTTAGAATTTTGTTCCGTTACGAAAAAGTTGAGAATAACATAGATCAAACATGAACAATGACACGCTATACCAGCCAAAGTTATACCATGTTCTTCATCAAGAGCATGTATAATCTTCCTCGGCAAAATGTAGAAACATATTGAAATTGTTACAATTTTTTACGTTCTGCTAGAAGGAAGTTGAGAATAACATAGATGACTGAATACAGAACAATGACGATGTTTTATACTACTAAAATGAAAATATATGCTCTTCAATTATGAAAGCGTAGACACCCTCAAATGTAGAAACATAGAAACAATAGAATTTTTACCCACAGAAGGAAGTTGAGAATAACATAGATCGAACATGTGAACAATGACGAAGTTTTATAGCAGCCAAAATGAAAATATATGTTCTTCATCGTAGTGAGTGCTGGACAATCTCCTATAAAATGTAGAAACATGAAATAATAGAATTTTTGTTCTACAGAAGGAAGTTGAGAATAACATAGATCGAACATGTGAACAATGACGAAGTTTTATAACAGCCAAAATGAAAATATATTTTCTTCATCGTAGTGAATGCTGGTCAATCTCCTATAAAATGTAGAAACATAAAACAATAGAATTTTTGTTCTACAGAAGGAAGTTGAGAATAACATAGATCGAACATGTGAACAACGACGACGTTTTATACCAGCAAAAATGAAAATATATGTTCTTCATCGTAGTGAGTGCTGGACAATCTCCTATAAAATGTAGAAACATAAAACAATAGAATCTTTGTTCTACAGAAGGAAGTTGAGAATAACATAGATCAAACATGTGAACAATGACGACGTTTTATACCAGCCAAAATGAAAATATATGTTCTTCATCGTAGTGAGTGCTGGACAATCTCCTATAAAATGTAGAAACATGAAACAATAGAATTTTTGTTCTACAGAAGGAAGTTGAGAATAACATAGATCGAACATGTGAACAATGACGAAGTTTTATAACAGCCAAAATGAAAATATATTTTCTTCATCGTAGTGAATGCTGGTCAATCTCCTATAAAATGTAGAAACATAAAACAATAGAATTTTTGTTCTACAGAAGGAAGTTGAGAATAACATAGATCGAACATGTGAACAACGACGACGTTTATACCAGCCAAAATGAAAATATATGTTCTTCATCGTAGTGAGTGCTGGACAATCTCCTATAAAATGTAGAAACATAAAACAATAGAATTTTTGTTCTACAGAAGGAAGTTGAGAATAACATAGATCGAACATGTGAACAATGACGAAGTTTTATAGCAGCCAAAATGAAAATATATGTTCTTCATCGTAGTGAATGCTGGTCAATCTCCTATAAAATGTAGAAACATAAAACAATAGAATTTTTGTTCTACAGAAGGAAATTGAGAATAACATAGATCGAACATGTGAACAACGACGACGTTTTATACCAGCCAAAATGAAAATATATGTTCTTCATCGTAGTGAGTGCTGGACAATCTCCTATAAAATGTAGAAACATAAAACAATAGAATCTTTGTTCTACAGAAGGAAGTTGAGAATAACATAGATCAAACATGTGAACAATGACGACGTTTTATACCAGCCAAAATGAAAATATATGTTCTTCATCGTAGTGAGTGCTGGACAATCTCCTATAAAATGTAGAAACATGAAACAATAGAATCTTTGTTCTACAGAAGGAAGTTGAGAATAACATAGATCGAACATGTGAACAACGGCGACGTTTTATACCATCAAAAATGAAAATATATGTTCTTCATCGTAGTGAGTGCTGGACATTCTCCTATAAAATGTAGAAACATAAAACAATAGAATCTTTGTTCTACAGAAGGAAGTTGAGAATAACATAGATCAAACATGTGAACAATGACGACGTTTTATACCAGCCAAAATGAAAATATATGTTCTTCATCTTAGTGAGTGCTGGACAATCTCCTATAAAATGTAGAAACATGAAACAATAGAATTTTTGTTCTACAGAAGGAAGTTGAGAATAACATAGATCGAACATGTGAACAATGACGAAGTTTTATACCAGCCAAAATGAAAATATATGTTCTTCATCGTAGTGAATGCTGGTCAATCTCCTATAAAATGTAGAAACATAAAACAATAGAATTTTTGTTCTACAGAAGGAAATTGAGAATAACATAGATCGAACATGTGAATAATGACGAAGTTTTATACCAGCCAAAATGAAAATATATGTTCTTCATCGTAGTGAGTGCTGGACAATCTCCTATAAAATGTAGAAACATAAAACAATAGAATTTTTGTTCTACAGAAGGACGTTGAGAATAACATAGATCGAACATGTGAACAACGGCGACGTTTTATACCAGCAAAAATGAAAAACATGACATTTTGAAAATACGGGTTTCTAGGGCAAAGTGTGAGAAACTGGCCTTGGAAAACCTGATGCTCACGGGACAGCGTGAAGGCTAAAAGGACAAAGAAAAAACATACTAAATGAGCTTCAGTAAATGAATTGCAGAACAAGGAAATTTATAAAAGCTACAAAGACAGGGAGTTGAAAAGATCTATGATCACCTATGTCTTGAGGAGACGCGTCAATGAAGAAGTTTGATATTTAGTTTACTTCATGTATCTATTAGTTGCTTTACGTGTTTATATGTATTTAACAGTTTATTTTTTTAAAATTTTATGTCTCTAAAAATTGGACTTTTCTACATGGTCTAATGCTTAGCAAGCTTGTCTCTGTAGACCAATTATAATTGAATATAGAGGTTGATCATTAAGCGGTAGCCTCATACTTACGGCCTTGTGACATTCAGTCAGTTACGTGCCATACGTGAAACACGCTTGGGCGATCATGCCTCGAAAGAGACATGACTGACAGTAGGTTGCCATTGCTTTCTGCGGTAGATTGGTTGCCAGCCAAGGCTATAGAACCCATATATTTAACGCATAACTGGAAGGAAGAGACGGATTAATACCTTTCCCAAGGGTATTTGCGCGTAAGTGAATGCAAGTAATTCAACTCGAATTTGAACTCGGCTCCCCGATTTCGGGTTCCGAGTCGATATCCACTGCACCACAATGCACATCTAACTTAAAATCACCATGATGGAGGAATATATGTATTAGAGGTATATATGTATTAGATGAATATATGTATAATATTTCATAGATTTGATTGTGTATATATCGTTTACACTAACGAGATATATACACGATTTCATATATCTAAGTAATATTTAAGTTATGTTTATGTTGTTCTAAAGGGATATTTTTACAATGCGGACGTTATACGTGTATATACCGTTGGTAGTAAGGACACATTTTTATAATTTGTTTTTACCGCGGAAGATTTGTGTGTATATAATTCTATGTGCATATTAAAACATTTAATGGGATTCAGAGATGATTTTAGGAAATATATATATCGCTCACACTAAACGTATACATAATTACGATTTCCTATATTTAAAAGATGTATCACTCTTACTAAGAGAAAGACATTTATTCAACTATATATCTGTAGGTGATATTTCAGGTGCTTTGTTTATTTTTTTTAGCATACTCCCAAGCAAGCCGATAATGATACTAAGAAAAAGTCAATTACTTGTAATATAACCGAATGCAAAATATTAGCGAAGAAAAAGAATAGTAAAAAAACGATTTTAGGAAGACGAAAGATAAAGATTGACGTTGCTTTTAACTTTTGAAAATATTTTAGCTGACAGCGAAGAAAAAACAACAAAAAAGGGAATGTGTGTCACAATTGTGAGAAAATAAACTATTAGAATAGACCCTACGGCTATTTCTCACTAGGACGAAACCTATTTGCCAGTTTAGTAGTATATTTAAATTCATTTAGTCGAAGTAGTATGTAAGAGAACTCATTAAAAAACTGCTGTGAAATTTCTATAAGACACAAAAAGGTTAATTCATGGCTCGAGAAACTGACTGTATTTGAGATTCCCGGTCAGGACTAATAAATATATACGTAGTTTTCAATGGTTAGGCTTGCTTTCGTTAGTTCTTTAATACGGTAGTAGCAGCAGCGGCAACCACTGCGTGTCAGCGTTATTTGCTACATCCCTTTGATATTCTTTATTACATCATAAAGTCAGTCTACGAACCAGTAGCAAACTTTGACAAATATTTTGATATGCTTTTTAAAATTTGCGTTTCATGAGGGCTATGGAAAATTTTTCTATGTTAAAGTGGGTGATGTTCGCAAAACGTTTGGGAACCCTGCTCTACAGGCTGTTTAGAATGTATACATATCATTCTTCCTAAGGATATATATATATATATATATATATGTGTGTGTGTGTGTGTGTGTGTGTGTGTGTGTGTGTGTGTGTGTGTGTGTGTGTGTGTGTGTGATGCCTCTTTGGGAAGTTTAGTGTGTATATATTGAGCTAGCCAAATTTCGGGTAAGAATAACAATACACAAGTAAATATTTCAGGAAAGACACAGCTTATAATTTTATTCCACCAGTTTCCTTTTTCACGCTTCCCGCTCTTACATATACTTGCTTTCCTGACAGCCATAGCCCTCAAGAATTTAAACTCAAAGTAAATTCCCATCCCTTACCCACTTACTTCCAGCCCTTTCCACATCACCCCATGTATCATGTTATTTACCTTTCTTTCTACCTTCGTAACTGTCTTCACTCCTGTGTTCATATCTTTCCCTTTTCCTGGCTAAAACTTAAACTCTCTTATGTAGCTCTCTTCACTTCAATGGCGGTGCCGCATTGCTTGGGGTGAAATGATTTTTTAAAAAATGAAGTTGTTTTGGCCATATGGACTTATGTCAGATTAACGTGAGCTTAGATAATATCTCATGAATTGTTTTGTTACCGTTTACGTAAAACAGCATTTATTTTACCCAGGATATTTTTTCCATTTGAACAACATCCTTGCTTAGTTATAAAAGTAACACAAGAATTCATATCATGTATATTTCACACATGTTGATACAATAGATTCTCCCAGTCACGATCTGCTACTAGAACATTTTCTATAAAAAAAACATTCAATTCGTATGAATGTCAAGCTTCTGACTTATTTTTTTTAATCTCTTGCCTTATTTCCCATGCGCCTTTGTTGTTTGTTCTTTCTTGTTAAACGTCTATTTTCTCTACTCACGTTTTCATTGTTTGTATTTTACATTTGATTGGCGTACCTTAATTGATTAGTCAAATATAGATTAATTGGAATTTCGACAAGCAAAATATAAATAACTAAAGATTCATTACCATCATCTTATTACTTAGTAATTAAATTTTCTAAATGAAGTACTTACTATTGTTTTTCTACTTGTAGTTTTTAAGTACGTTAAGACTCTTAACGTGAGTATTTAAATCATATGGACACGTTTTGAAATGAGTAATTAGAAAGGAGGAATTGTATTTAGAAACAAAGAAAAAAGTACTGAACACTTACGTAATATCAATATACTACATTGCAGTCAGTGCTGGAGCCTATCCTCACTGATGAAGAAGATATTTCGAGCCACATTATAATAGTTCTACAGAAGTATGATGAGGTATCATAGACAGAACATTGGGGCTACGACGAAGTATTAGATAAAATAGAAAAAAGGACACCTAGTTACATTTAACATTAGAAAGAGACTTTTCAAATTTCTAAGGAGCATAATGCGAAAATAGGCATTGGAAAATTTATCATTTACAAGTCATATTGAAGACAAGACGGACTGAAGAAGTGCATATACTACTTAACGAGCTCTAATAAATAAATAAGAGAACAGAGATTAGGTGTGATGAAAAAATATTCACTAAGCGCTAAAAAAGAAAAAGGAAATAGTAGAGAGCCTTGATAGCCGACATACTGAAAAGAAACGGCAAATAGAAAAAAGAAACAACCTTTATTAAATCTGACATTGTACAACGTAAATAAATCATATGTATATTGTCAGATTTGGTGACGTGTCACTAACATTTCTCGTAAGAAATGATTTACAATGCTGCTTATATAAATGATGTTTCATACAAAAGCAATCAATAGTGTATTTCACGATGACAAAAAACGTTATTGGAAGATTCCCAGATTTTCCAAGCTGTGATTCTATTATTTGACTAAAACTCTTTGGTACTCAGACGATTGTGTCAGTCTATTAAAACTTTGCGTTATCTACTTGTTATTATATGAGGTCTTTGCAAAGTTATGTGGAACGCCTCTATGAGCTTTACAATTGTTGATAGTGTCTAGCATTTTTACCCACCCCCTGTACTTCTAACTTTACTAGGCTCTTCCCTCTTTACTAGACTCTGAACAATATTTTTTTTATTCTTATTTATTTTCTGTGACGTTTTACAGTTCGCCGATGTTGAAAATAATGTTATTCAGTGAAAAATCAGGATCACACCATAGAAAATAGAAACCAAAAATATTCGTGTATTCCTCCATTTGGACAATCAACTAACAATAAATATTTTTTTTTTATTTCTGATACCATCTTGTATAGACGAATGGTCATCTTTGAAAAGTTACATAAACATGCTTTTCTATTTGGTTGTTTTCTCTTTGTTTGTAGTATACATTCCATTTAGAATATAAATGTGAAAGTTATATCTGAGGAATTTGTTTCAAAGAATATATTTCCGATTATAATATTTGAGATTTTCTTAACGTTATTGAATTTTAATTGAATTTGCCCCAAGCAAGGCAATAAAAGTAATAATGCACATAAAGCATTGAAGGTGCAAGAATTAGATAACAGTATACTTTATAAAGGCGCAAAAACAACAGAAGTGTAATCAGGAAAGCAGTAGATAAGCTTTGACATAGCATTTAAACTTCTGAAGATCAAATTTTACTGAAATCTGCAAATCAAATTTTACTGCATGGAGTAGGAAGAGAGTTCCACTAGCAAAAACGTGATAAAAAACATAGATGTTACGGTTACATATAACCAAATCAAATGTATTTTTTTTTACTCATGTCACCCCAAGCAAGGTATTTCACTGCCACTAAAACACAGGGGGTTACACAGGGC
Organism: Ascarosepion bandense; assembly: GCA_037127315.1. Classification (NCBI taxonomy): domain Eukaryota; kingdom Metazoa; phylum Mollusca; class Cephalopoda; order Sepiida; family Sepiidae; genus Ascarosepion; species Ascarosepion bandense. Next base: position 6,034,036 of record JBBBDQ010000222.1, read on the forward strand.
GATAGACGAGTTAGGGTGTACATAGGGGGAGAGTTGGAGAGAATGGGAGGGTTAGTGTGTTAGAAGGTGTCTATTGACCTTACACTTACAATCCTGGAGGTTATAGCCGTCAGGGAAGCAAGCATGCGGAAGGGAATTCCACAGGCGGGAAGTGCGAGAAAAGAAGCTGTTAGAGTAGAAATCACGGTTTCATGAGACCTTGCAGCCAATCTAGTGCTGCGCTTAAATTTATATAGGCTAGCGACAATATGGAAGATTTCATACGAACTATTGTCATGAAAGTCTTTATAAACCAGGTACATTGAAGCAACACTACGGTGGCTGGAAAGTGAGTGGAGTCGAGATTTCAGGTCAGTACCAATAATATTGACGATACTTCTTTGGATTTTATCATGAATCTCTAACTAAATAGTAAGAGTAATATACCAGACGTGGCAGTCATATTCTAATCATGAACTTATAGATATGTCGCATAGATTCTAGAAAGATACATTCTCTAGAATAACACTGTGAGCTAACATTCTTAGAAACTATCCAGCAATAAATTCATAATAGTCTTTCTTTTTTATGAAACCGAGAATATTAATCCGAAAAAAGTCCAACGAGGAATAAAAGCTTCTATTTTATATTATTAGAAAATTAATTGTCAACACTAATTGCATGATTTAACTAATTTTACAGTCATAAACTTCAATTATAATTATTTCAGGCATGGTTATTAACATATTTCTTTACTCAACTTTACCAGCATAATTTTTCTCAGCATCTTTGTCTATTACTCTTTTCTCCGTTGCTTGTTTGAAAACAAACTGAAGTTTTTTGTAATATCGCTGTTTAACATACGGAATATGCCTCAAAATACCATACATGAAGTCATTTTTAAATGCAGGCGGGGTGTTGAAGTTCATCATTATTGGAATCGATATCTGCTAAAGGTTTGTTAAGTAGAAAATACAAAATTAACTGGAACAAGGTCCATACGAATGGCTCTTTTTTTTAAAGGTAGTTTTACTCAGAGCTATATTCATGTAAATTATTTCTTTTTTACTAATCCCTTTCCCCAAAGTAAGGCAAGGCAGTTACTGGGGTACATAGGTTACAAAGAGAGAAAAAGATGGGATGCCGAAAAAACGATGGAAGATTAATCGAATTTGGGGAGATAGGTAAGATTTAGGGTGGTAGAAGATGGCAATTGACGTTGTATTTAAACTTCTGGAGATTGTAGCTATCAGGGAAGCAATATATGGAAGAGACTTTTGCAGAAGGGATGTGCGCGAAAAGAAACTTTTATAGTAGAAGTTACGGTTGCATTTCATTATTTTGAAGGTAAAAACGGCGGGACCTTGATGCCAGTAATACGAGTAAATTCATGTGATCGGGTCATCAGAGGAAGAAACTCTTCAGAGCAGTAGATGTGGAAATATTTGTAGAAAAGACAGAGGGAACCCACGGGAATTTGAGAAAGTGATTGAGAGTAACTAAATCCAGATTCATTTAAAAATATTTTGCTGTCGTAGCCCTGCATAACTTGGCTTTTATTTTGTTAGCTTTATGTTCCAAAAATGTGCGTTATGATGCAATTAATATTGGCTCGGAATGAGAAATCGGAGAACCGAGTTCGAGTTTCAATTGAATTCGTTGCATTCACTTACGTGAACATAACTTTGCGAAAGAGTAATAATCCATCTCTTCTGCCAACTACAGGTTGAATCGCAGGATAGATTGTTCTATGGCCTTGGTTGGCAACCAGTTTCACGTAGAAAGTAATAGCAAAAATATTTTACCTATTCAGTCATGAATGGAAAAAGACATTATCACACAAACGTCTATCGCGTATAGCACTTAACTTACTGACTGATATGTATCAAGCCACGATCACATGAAAAATAGAGCAAGTCAAGTCAGAAAGACTGCTTCCTGATAAACTATGAATATTCGTAGAAAACGAATAGTCGATGGTCGAATTTAGTTGTCTTACGATGAAAATAAAATCGGCTAATAGATAAAGAAACGTTGAGTAATTTATTGTTGATGCTTGAAGATGAAGTCATAGCTGAATATATTTGTCCGCAGTCTTATTTTCTGTCAAGACTTATTACTCAAATAACAAACACAAAATAGGAATTTGGAATTTCTCTCCCAAGCAAATATGTGGGAAATGAGGCCGGGTCTTTACAGTGGTGAGAAAATTTAGCTGGAATTCATTTAGCAATGGAAAATGTCATTTTTATAGAAAAATTACAAAATTAAATTAGTTTCGGAGTGAAAAGTTATTTTTCTTGTACAGCGCAAGAAATTAACTTATCTTGGGGATATCAAAATTAATTTGCACAATCATTCATCTGAAGCCGCAGCCTGCTGGGAAAATCAGCATCAAAGATATTGATTATTTCATATGATCATGAAATACGTTTGCCAAACATTTCTACACGAAATACTCACTTCGTTGCAGACATTGCGTAGGTAAAACAACAGATCCTTGGTTAATTATTTGAAACTCTTCATTTATTAAACAAACATTTGTTATTCCGTCCAAATTATCAATACATTCAATTTAGTATTTGTCTGTACTTCTGAGATGAGGTAGTATTTACATTATTCACACTGTTCCGACCTCATCTTTCTTGTCATGTTTTCGGTGTTTCCACCGTTTTACGATCCGGTCTTCTTCAGGTCCTTAACTAAGAAATTTGTAAGGCCGTAACAGGAAGAGAAAGAGAGAGAGAGAGAGAGAGAGAGAGAGAGAGAGAGAGAGAGAGAGAGAGGAAAATCAAGTGTAGCTGACCATATATGGTGGAAGAAAGGGGTTCACCGATCCCTGTACAAAAAAGTTGAAAAAATTGATAGAGAGCAGTATTGAAAACTGGGTAAACTAAACGAATTAGCGCATATGCTAGGCCACAAAAACCTCCTAAGCCGGCTTAGCATATAAATGAATACAATTTAGGAAACAGTAATACAGAAAGTTAAAAAGAATCATTGGCTTTAAAGGTTGCAATATGAGATCTGGTAAAAATGGTTCTTGAGACATTAGATATATAAATTCCTAAAATTCATACACTGATGCCCTTAAAAACAGTTCTTACATCAACTAGACACTTAAAGACACGTGGCCTAGTGGATGTAAGAACTGTTTTTTTTTTTTCAGTGGCTTCACCCAAAGTGTTGTGAGTTCTATACCTGGCTACATTAGGGGTGAACAAATAACTTAGAGTTGAGTTAAAGGGAGATAACTACATGGCATCCGTAAGAAGCATCGCACATGGAATGAGAATGATATATCCTTGTGATCGAAACAAAGGGTTCAATTACAAATTTCTAGCACCGGAAGAAACCCAGAGCGAACAACGGTTGAAATTTGGTAAGCATGGCAATAAAGATGAGGACAACAGTCAGAACAGTGTAAATTCAGTGATTAAAACTTATGACATAGACTAGTAAATTCAACGTGAACATTTCTTACCAACATCCAGCTACATGTTTGAATCGCTACGGATCATTGATAAATATTCCTATAATTATAAAATACATTTTATATTAATGTGTTTAAAATTATAGCAAGACTAATAAGTTTAAAATTTTAACCGTCTAAGTTGCATTCTCTTCCGCGCACACATTCCACATTTATGCATCCATGACTTTTTCCTTCCAACAAGGAATGACCAGCAGTGTAAACACTTCTCTCCAATCTCATCTGGAAACCAATCTAGGAGAAAAACGAATATGAAAGCAAAACCAGATCGTGTTGTGGCGTAGTACATTCACCGTTTTATTTGTTTCATATGGAAATCAGAGTAACAAAAACTAACGTATGTTGGATGCCTCATTATGCTTAACTTGGAATCTACAGAGTTTAATTACTTTTTATTAGAATATTAAATGTGTAACAACGAAGCATAGCGTCATCGTTCAGAATTTTAGAAATATTTAATTGAATATTTAATTTTTTATATTTTTTTTTATTTAGATTTGTGTACTTGGCTGCATAACAGTCTGTAAGAAAGGTATATTGGTTGTATAATATTCTGAAGGAAAAAGCAAAGGAAAAGCATATCGCTTGTATAATAGACAAAATGACAGGCATGTCACTTGTAAAATGTTCCAAAAGAAAAGGCATATAACTTGTATAATGGACAAAAGAAAAAGTATATTGTTTTTTTTAAAGCAAGAATAACGGTATACATAACGTGAGTATTATTTAGACGAATGTAAAATGTAATTTATGTATTTCAGACCATTAAAAATGAGGTTTCCTTATCTTATATTTTATTTTCCAAATTAAAACTATTTTCTAAAATCGTTAAATATATTTTTTTAAATTATACAACTTTCATTTTTAATGACTTTCGTTTTGCTTTCATACGTTGTTAAAAGTTTCTGTTTTTCAAAGTCTATTTTTCTTTTCATGAGACATTCTCTTTTTCTTAACATTTCGCGTTATGCGCAGTTAGTCAATACTTCCCAAAGTAATTCAGTCCTTCATTAAGCATTTTATTTTTTACTCATCCTACTTTATTTCATATTCATCTCAAGGCAAAAATTAACCCAATTAATACAAGGGCTTATTAAAGGAAGTAGGCAAACATGTCTCCTTTGTAGATCGTAATTATTTTTTTATATAATCTAATTCCTGTTAAGCCAACCATTTTAAATATCTTGTTATGTAGGTTTCCTGGCATTTTTTTGCCTAGGATATGTCTAATGAGTGTTAAATTCTTCAATTTTTCTTTTATTGTCATATATCTGAATCATGTCATCTGACTATTTCTGATGCAACTTATGCACTGTTTTTGTTTCCATTTAGTCACATATTCTGCTCCCTGATATTCTCAGCATTTCACTGTAGATCCACATTTCTCTTGAATCAAGTATATTTTCCATCTATGATGTGAATATCTGCCTTCACTGTCATATTGGGGGATCGATATAGCATAACGGTTCACGACACATTTCTTTGTTTCTAATGAAGTGTCGACAACAAGCTAGCCAATGGCGCCAACTGCTACTGACTGCCTTCAACAGAAGATTGTTTTCCTGTTAATGGCACACATAACAAGCATTTATGAAAGGAAAGGTTCATGTTATATATGCGTTGTTTAACAATACACACAATATTAGAAGTATGCTAATTTATTTGCGTTCCAAATATTGATTAAAGGAATTTATTTTACCATATTTCTACAACTATTTACACAACTTGAACTAGAAATCTCTCTCATTATGTGGAGTGAAAGATGTTATTATAATATCCATTATCCTTTAATTCTTACATATACAGAGAGGTCAATATGTAAATACCTATAACCATGCGTGAATAAAAACTAAAAAATCTATTTAAATTCTGAGCGTTTACAGTATGGCCAAGGAGCTATTTCGGAACTGGTAACGTAAAGAAAGATCAGGGATTTAGGGAAGAGGATGGGCTCAATGGGCTCTAGTAACTCACTGGGATATCGAAATAATAAACATTCCGGTTAGATAAACCATTAGTTTGATTTTCTGAAACTGATGCTTAACTCTTCTTCAATATGTTAATATAGCTTACATTCAAAACTATCAAATTACTATGGATGATTCCAAGATATTCTCAATTGTTTTGATAGATATAAAACAAAGGAAGTTTTTTTCAATATCATGACCTTGTATCTGATATAATTTGTATTTTTATAAGACATTCTAGATTAGTACAGGAGAATAGATCGACAAGTCTGGTTTTTGTAGGTTTCATTTTGTTGCATCATTCTTTACGTATGCTAATAAATCAAAATATGAAAGGGTAATATTCTATCATATGTAATAATTTTCCCAACGAGAAACCTCATAGAGTTTAAGTAAAATATTATTGACAAACCAAATGTGATAATTTAATAAAACCAAGCATTCGATATATTTGTTGGTCACTGTAATGATTTCGAAAATAAAATTGCAGGAAAAAAAAAATGCTACTTCAAATTAACGAGAGAAGAATTTACTAAAATGATAAAACGTATTAAATGCTAGGTTTAGTTCAATAATGTCCTGAATGAAAAGCGTGTGATGAGTAAAAAATTTCATTTTGTCACTTATTTTCTGAAATAGTCCTGATATATACAAAATTGCAACAGCATTTCCCATGTGTGTATATATATGTATGTATATAGGAAATATATATATATATATATATAGGAAATGCTATATTGTTTAGAATAGTGATTTCGAACCTCACTGGGTTCTCCTTAATCACGATTTTCTGCTTACTATATATATATATATATATATATAGTCATCTGCAGACAGATCTGTTTTGCTGCATCACAGACCATCAGTACTGTTAGACTCCGAATGGTTTTAACCCAGGATTGAAACCCGACCGAATTGGCGTCAGTCGGCGATTCTATCTCTGGGCTATGGGCGCTCGGTAGAAGAAGGCAGACATTTTAGCGTGTATATTGCCATTATACCAGCCCAATGGCCAGAGTGCTCTAATCCATTACTGAATGAGCGATGTGTACATGCCGGAGTAGCTAATGTTTTACAAAATCTACCATTTTTCCAGAGTGCTCAATCAGGGTGTGAGAGCGTTTCGAACGGCTCATGATTAAAAATAATAGACATTGAATGTTTGTTATATTTAACAATATATGTTTAGAATATATATATATATATTCTAAACACATATTGTTAAATATAACAGACATTGAATGTCAATTATTTTTAATCATGAGCCGTTCGAAACATCGTGATTTGGCTTTAATTTCAAGTGAATTTAAAGACAAAAATCTTCCCACATTTGGATATTTTTATTGTTCTGATTCTAAGCTTTTGGCTCACATGAACCATTTTCAATAAAACATTTCTTAGAAAAACATAGCCATATTTGACTGATTTTAGTCAATAACACCATAATACTCAAATATACACTCAATAAAAAGACCCCGCATATATTGGAAGCCATTTAAATTAGATCAATGCATCCCACACTCAATAAAATAAGATTTCAATCTAGTCACAACACATTACATTGCATTTAAACATATAGTTCAGTGAAAATTTTGGTCTCTCAATTGGTTTGACCTCATAGAAACGCATTACAAATTTATGACCTGCGTCAGCTATTTGGTAACTGTTATCGCTGCACTTCAATGTTTGATGTCAACACAAGGTAATATACTGTTTGATGGTGGATGTCTTTATATTAACGACGCTGTGACCTCTCTGAAGTCGGCTCATGTTAGCCGAAAGCTTAGAACCAGCATAATAACAAAATATCCAAATGTTGGACAATTTATGACGTTATTATCAATAATGACGTTGCGAAATCTCACGGACTTGGAATATGAGAGTTTACAACATATTTTCAATATTTTCCTGAACTTTCACTCACTGATTATTATTTTAAGCACTTAAGCACTTAAGAACATTTAAATGTTAAAAAGTTTAGCTCTAAACCAGAGGTGGAATCAGCTTTAAAAAATTTCGTTGCATCCCAGCCAATAAGTTTTTATGAATGACGAATAAATAATCTCGTCAATTGATGACAGATGCACATAGATGCTCAACGCTCGTATTTTAACTAATTTCAACATTTCTAAAGTTAATTTTTTTAATATATATATATATATTATATATATATATATATATATATATATATATATATATATATAATAACTATAGTAATTATAACAATATTAATAGTAACAGAAATAATTCTGCTAATACTAGTAATAGTTATACTATAATTTAGATCGTCTTGACTAACACACCGAGGACGAACTCAAAGGGAAAAAAGGGGAAGTAAAAAAAGAAACAAACGAAGTACATGAACAAAAAGTCAAATACTCGTAGGAAAGAAAAAAAAAGCCAAGACGAAAACCCTGACACTAAAGCGCTCAAAACGAAAGTAGAGCAACAAAAACAGTGAATCTATGCAAGAACCAACCATCGGCTCGTCAGGGTAAATTAGCCAATTTACCCTGACGAGCCGATGGTTGAAACTTAGGTAGGTTTGTTGGCTCTTGCATAGATTTTCTGTGTATATATATATATATATATATATATATATATATATATATATATATTACATTCATGACGACCAACACGGAATATGTGATTAATTTTTAAAGTTTTTCAATCATCAGTGGGGGAGTTCATTCCTTCAGAAAAATTTTAATTGAAAATACGAGAATTCTATGAAAGCACAATATCTAAAACATCTCGCTATTGGAGAGGCACTATATGTCTCTTCGACCATCAATCATACATTATTTAATAGAAAGATCTGCACGGGATTCCTAGTTGTGTGCTGCATTTGAGAGCTTAGAATTAATGCTCAAAAAAGTAATAAAAAATCAATTATATCTTCGTTGTCTACCTTATTTATTACAAAATGTTAGAAAGAACGTGTAGTGCCCATGTATTGAAATTGTGTGAAAGTTCTTTTTGAGGCAATGAATTAGATGAAGGATATTTTTCAATATCATTATTCTTATTTAAAATTAGAATGTACAAAAATATGTATTTCTTTTTAAGATTTCACTCTATGAAAATTACATTCAGTGCATTCAAATACTTCAAAAATTTTCCTCGTAACTGTACAGAGAGAAATATTCGCTCGAGGAGACACCCAGGCATACAGTCTGCGAATTGGCAAATCGTCAATTGTTCCCACTGGCTTTCCCTGCGCATCACAAATGGTGTGTGTATTGCAATCGAAGCAAAGCATTTTTGGCACTTTTCAAGATGGCGTCACAAAATCTCCATGACCTGCCCACCAAGCGCATATCCACATCGCCAATCTGACTTCCTTGAACAATACGACCTCAACGAATCTGCGTGCGCTCTCTTTCTGAAATATGACGGGTATATGTGTGAATAGCGGTGTATTTCGTGGGGTTGAGGATGGGAAGAAATTGGCAGGGAAGGCTTTGGGTACGGTTGTATGGGCGGACTTGGATCCCATCCCATTTAGGATTGATCAGTATCTCCCCCTGACGAGGGAATCGATCAAATTGCGCTCACGTGACATAGCAGAAGCCAATCAACACATACGACCAAAGACATCTGGATTCTAAGTCTTCGTCAATTTGCATATATACAATTTGCCCACTTCACCGATGCAAATGCACACACACACACACACACACACACACAAACACACACACACACACGCACACACACAAATATTATACATTCAGCCTCTCTCCCTTACTCTTTATTTCCCTCTCTCTATATATCCTCCTCTATACCTATCTTGCTCTATATACCCTCTCTTTCACATGCTTTTCCCTATCACCTCTCTGTCTCATCTCTTTTCTGATCTCTATCACTTCCCTTTCCTCTTTGCGTTTCTCTCACTTTCCACTTTCCTTTTCCTTTGTCTCTTCCTCCTTACCGCTCTCATCTCAAATCCTCTCCGTTTCACCTTCCTTTCCCATCTCCCGCTTTGGTCCCTATCCAACATCCCTCCCTTCCTATGTCTCTCTCAGAAAAGAGAAGCACATATATGGACAAGTAGATGTAAGGTAGACATTTCGATCGCGGAATTGCGTTTTTGCTTTTAGTGCCATTATGCGTGGATTTTGTAATAAAATGAAGACACTCGTGTAATTTAATAATAATAATATATATATATATATATATATATACTGAGAGAGACGTGGTTTCCAGGCATAAAGAGAGCTTGAATAGGGAACGTAAGACAGCTGGGAAAATTTGTTCATGCTGACTTACTTCAGTCAGTTAAGGGGCACTCGTGATACATGTTTGGGCGATCATGTCTTTCAAGACATAACTAATGAGGCAGAAAATTTTACTACAGTAGGTTACCAGCCAAGGATATAGAACACAATCTGTCCTGTTTTTTGACCCATAACAGGAGGAAAGAGGACGGATGGATACCTTCCCGGAGGGTATTTGTGCATAAGTGGATGCAAGGAATTCGAACTCGGCTCCCCGATTTCTCGTTCCGAGATGATAATCACTGCACCATAACGCACATCCTACTTACTTCACACATCGAAATTTACGCGATTACACAAATGCAAACCGAAACGATCAGAATATTTTCATACAAATTCAGACGCAAAATGGAAAATCCTTAGGACTGTATCTAAACATACACAGTCATATTTTATGCACGCATACATATATACATACATACATACATACATACATATATATATATATATATATATATATATATATGGTGACAGACATAATGATTTATAATTACGAAAGCCTTTCATTCTTCTTTAAATTACAAATTACTTCAATTATTAATCTCACTGATAAAGTCTGCAGTACAATAATAAAAATTAAAATTAAATCTTGGTATTGATTACAAGTCTGTCATAATAATTCCATAATACTGTAGCGGACATTAATGGGTTAATGTTGTTTTCTAATATCATTTTTCTAAGGCCATACGAGTGCATGCACCTATTTAAATCTGAAGTTTTAATAGACACAAAGAGACTTTATAGATTTTGAACAGTTGAAGATTACGTTTTGATATATCAAAATATAGTAATTCATCAAATTGCATCAATATGTATTATATTTTAGGAAAAGTATGAAAAACAATTATATATATATATATATATATATATATATATATATATATATATATATATATATATATATATATATATGTCAGTGTCAAGTAGCCGTAGCTGAGAACGATCAATTACTGACCATGAAGCTTGGGTTCTAATTTCATCATGGTTGATCTGTCATAAGGAGCCTCCTTGATGTTATCGATCATTAACTACCTGATGTGGCATTGTTCTTTCAACGTCTAAACAAAATGTAATAATTTTCTTGTAATTTGTACGTCCTAAAGTAATAATTAATAATAAATATTCATTGTTCTAATTTGATATTGGGCACTGTTTTATATTCATATTTTGAACTTTTCAATTATTTTCGTCGTTTTTTATTCATATGTATATATATATATATATAGAGAGAGAGAGAGACAGACAGACAGAGAGAGACAGAGAGAGACAGAGAGAAAGATGGAGAGATAATTGTGTGAATCCATAAAGGGGAGGCGTTGTTAGGATATCTTGTTTTTATTCAGTAAGTATATGCAGTTCTGTATGGGAGTGTAGCCGAGTGGTTAGAAATTTCGATTTCGGATCATGAGGCTCCGATTTGTCAGGAAGTGCCTTGTCGATCTTATCAGTCAGGAGTAGGTGGTCACAACGTGTGGTACCTTTCGATACTGTCGAAACCATACATACACACATACATACATACATATATATATATATATATATATATATATATATATATATATATATATATTCCGATACAACATAGTTAAGCTTCTACCTAACACATATGGGCTGAAAACTGCGTTCAAGAATGGACGAGACTGTTGCATCTTATTTTTGACCTCAATGCACATTCATTTTATATAGAGTGTAATAGAGAAATACCTCGCACACAATGATAAGTCATTAGTGACAGCGATGTCTTCATCCCGCTAATACTTTTATATTAGGTGCGTGTTATTACTGACGCTCGGCTATATGTATAGACATGTATTTATGTGTGTGTGCGTGTAATTAATATATATATATATATATATATATATATATATATATATGTATGTTTACACCTGCTTATTTTAGTTTATGCATGACTTTCAGAAATTGTGTTGGCTTTCACTAAAGTCAATGTTGCCAATTAGCTAATTCTATTATTAACGATTGGGCGCTATTCAAATCAGTTTGTATTCAACTTCGGCGCCATAGAATGTCAAGGGGCACTTCAAAATTAATTCCTCATTTTTACATTCGCCTGATTCATTATTTTACGCATAATCTTTGTCTCCATCAATTATTTATACCCAATTCGTTGACTTTGATAAATAATTTTTTTTAAAATTTCATTACATGCACACACGTTATACACAGACACACAGACAAACACTCATACACACACACACACACACACACACACACACACACACACACATATATATATATATATATATATATATATATATATATATAGCAATAAATACGGTTTTATTCCTTAGAGCATAGAACTATTGAAAGAGTTGGATGCCTCTAATGAAGATTTGATATGTCTGAATTTTGTTTACTTGCCAATTACGATTCATTTGGCTGAAAGAAACAAATTGCCTCACGCAAATCTCAGTCTGCACCCGACAGAATACAGGTCATTTTAACTGTGCTTTTATATTTTGTTGCACTTCTTATTTAGCATACACGCACAAAGCTACACAAGCCGACACAAACCTATGTATCTTTGTCTGTCCATTAATAAAATAAAGTTTAAAAACGTATTTCGATAATCATATTTAGCTAAATATATATGACTGTTATATTCCGTGTAAAAAACTTTTGCACGCTAAATTACATTAGAGACATGTAAATAAATAAAAGGCAAATTATGTCTGACCGTTCACAGACCACACTTGCTCTACATGGACATGTTATACTTTTCGGGAATCAGGATAGTCCTGGGATTGAAAATCTGTCCACCATCAACTGCTTGAACAGACAGGATTGTGATTTGTGTCTATATAGGGAGGCAATAGCTAAAAATGTTTAAAATGACTGAACTAAAACAGTGATTTTATATGATTTTAGTTTGAGTTTTGTTTTTTGTTTCACGGTATATCTACCTCTGTAGGTTATTTAAAAATGTTAGGTTTTAAGGTTTTTTTTTTAAATTTCGGTTGCAGTGAGAAGGTTAATTTGGTCAGATTTTAATGATAAGTTTATTTTTTTGTTTTAGAAAACTGAAAATATCTTCTCGTTTTGTATTAAAAATGTTTTGCTGAGAATACTTCTTCCTTCAAAAATGTGTTATAGTAATAGTTTTTTTTAAATGTATTGTTGGTAATATTTTTTCTATAAATTCTACTTTTTAAGTATATATTTCTATAAAAGTACATTTTTATACTTTCATAGTGTTTTTATCCAAGTATGGGGGGTTAACAGTTTGTCCATAGCTGAAACTGTAACAGGTGCTACCACTCCTGGTCAGGGTAGATCTGAGAATAAGAGGAATTATGAGCTAGTTCTATGCTCATCACAACCTTCCACTCAGAGGCCTTGCTGCTTAATGCAGTTTACCGTCATGTCTAGAGCGTTTTTTTAAAATTTATGATGAGTTTAACATATTAAAAGAATTGTTAATTTTTTTGGTAGGGAATTAAATTCATTTTAAATTTTAAAATCTCCAAAACCTAGTGAATTAAGAAAATGAATTTTATTAAATTAGTTTCCATGGGTTTAACTGTAGAATTCAAATGTATATCTTCAAAATTATCAATGCGATTTTCGAAGACAGATCCGTGGTACTTTTAATTTTGGGCCAGTGGACTAATTATTCATCCACAAAAACTAGGTAAAATTCTCCACGGAGTGCATATTTTAAGCTCGTATTGAATAATTAGACGTATGATAAATTACACACATATATCCCTAACTTTCTCGTTGACGTATGCTAGCCTAAAAGTTCGGTTTAGTAATTTGATGATGTCGCCACAAAAACTGGATTACAGGACGTCTTTTGCAACAACGGGCCACTGTCCCACGTCGTGATTAGATTCCAGAGGTCACGTCTTGCAATCTTAATAGTTGTCCCTTTTGGTCAGTCCGGACACTGGTGTACATTTGTGGTTTGAAAAAAAAAACACTCCCAGAAAGTAAATCACTACACCTGCTTGGCCTGACACTCCTCAAGTGGAATGACTACGTCGAATCGGCTCTCTGTGCAGGGCCCGGAAATTCTTTCCGCCTGAATCTATCCTGCATTATATAAATCCACCATCCACCGTGTATTGAGTACAGCTGCCACATCTGGTCGGGTGCCCCTTCTATTCTCCTCGGGGTTCTTGACAAAATACAGCGAAGAATCTGTAATGTGATTGATACCAACTTGGCTGACCGCCTGCAGTATCTCTCTCACCGGCGTGACGTGGCTTCCCTGTGCCTCTTCTATAAATACTCTCATGGCTTCTGCTCTGACGAACTTAAATCACTGGTGCCCACTAGATGTGAATTTGCACGAGATACTAGATTGGCAACTGGGTCCCAGCTTTTACACTGAAACCGATTAAATGTAACCGCAATTTCTACTTCAACAGCTTCTTTCCTCGCACTTCCGCCCGTGGAATTCCCTACCGCATGCTTGCTTCCCAGACAGCTAAAACCTCCAGGAGTTTAAATGTAAGGTCAATAGACACCTTCTAACACACTAACTCACACCCACTCTCTCCAACTCTCTCCCTATGTACATCCTAAGTCGTCTATCACCCTCCTTCTGACATTTCCTATACCCAGTCCCTCTATGTAACTCCCTGCGCTATAGTGGCAGTGGAATGCCTTGCTTGGGGTGACACGATTAAAAAATTAAAAAAAAATATATATATTATATTATATTATATATATATATATATATATATATTATATTTTATACTCACTAGTGGATTATTTACACTGCTTTCTTAGGTCTTTAGTAATATATTTATTTTAGCTCCTCATTTACCACACCTATCTATCTTGACAAGTTTCACCGTTTTCCTTATAGTCGGTTCATTTAAAATAATGCTTTCTTTCAAAATGCTTGTTATATGTGAGTATATAATTACAACTGCCTGCTAATACATCCTAAACTATGTCTTAACACGATAGAATTTCACATCCGTATATAAAACGGAATTTTTTCGACTTATAAAATATAACCTGTCGCTGGCCGGACTGGAATTCACAAAAAGAGATTTCTACAGAATGCATGTCAGATATGCGATTCACGGGCCGCAAAATTTTTTTTCTCTGGTCCGCAGAAAGACAGTAAATGTTGGTCATTTAACGGCTGAAATTTTAGTTCTCATAATTTATAAATTACAGTATTTATGTAAAATTAATAATATTTCTTTTAAATATTTTGATATATTTTAGCCAAATACTAAATGATAATACCATTTATAGTATAAATATATTAAAATAATTCTAATACTGTGAAAAACTTTAATGACTTAATTATTTTAAATGTAGCAAATACTTTATATCCTTGGTTGCTGAGAAAATAGCGCAGGAAAAATTCTCTGTCGTCACCATCACCATGCCACCAGCCAACACACCATGAAAACAATATGGCAGTTAATTAACAATTGTAAACAGAATTTTTTTTTCACAGATTTTCATTTTAAAGGTGAAATGTCAGCCAAAAAGTTTTAGAGGCGTTATCAAAATCGATTTATATTATTTTACTATTAGTTGTAGTTTCATTGTAGCAGAAATTTCTTAGATTCTGGGTCATCAATTTTTTAAAATTAGTTTTTTTCCTACTACTTCAACTTGAATTGGCTACTGCTCCCCCAGCTAAGAGGAAAAAAAATTAAACGAAAAAAGACGTGTGTTTAAAAAAAAATGGAAACTACGGTATTTCTGCCTAACAGTTAATGAAAAGATCTATTGTTTAATTAGCAAGAAATCCATCACCACACTAAAAGAGTACGAGATAAAAAGACATTATGAAAACAAACCATCTCTATTACAATAAATATGAAGGTCGAATGCGCGTCTCAAAACTCAAGGAATGTAAATTTAACTTGACACAATACCAAAAACGGTTTTATGATAATTCTGAAACAGAATGTCGCTTCCGTTACTGCAAGCTATGTATTCAGCCAAATGATAGCTTGAATGGGAAGTCTTAGTGAAACAAACTTTCTAAAGCAATGCTTTGTAAAAACAGCGGAAATTGTATGTCCAGAGAAAGCACACAACATCAAAGACATTTCCTTAACCAGGACCATTGTTTCTGAAGGGAATTATGAAATATCAAATATTTTGAAACAATAGTTAAAGCCTTTACCTTCAAAGTTTAAATATTTTTCTATTACTATTCATGAGAACGTTGATATCACTAAAAAATACAACTTGTAATCAGAGCTTTTGACAGTGAATTGATTATTTATAAAGAAATGGTTAAAATGACCCCCCATACATGACACTACAACAAGCCAGGCCAACTTCAAGAGGGCTGAGAAGGTTTTGCATAAGTTTTGATTCGAGTAAACTTGCTTGTTTATCTTCTGACTGTGCTGCGAATATGGTTGGGGAACATAATGCGGTTGCAGCCAAGTTATAACGAAAACCAAATAACTCGCATTTAGATTCATAATTTGCACATTTTTCGGTATTAGCCATTCAGTTGTTGAAATATATAGCTAATCAGTTTATCAATATTCCATTCCGCAATGACGACCACTGATTTTTATATCAAAAAGTGATGAAAAAGTTCTATCTGTTTAGGTAAGAAATAATTTTTATATTTTAAATGACAGTTCAAAACACAGATGAAATAAATGATGAAAGTTAGCTCCAAGATCTAAATTTTGCTTTGGATATTACTACAAATTAGCTGCTTTTAATTTGATGGTACAATGTGAAAAACAAACTTATTACACAGTTGTAAGATAATATCAAGTGCTTCATTGAAAAATTAAGCTCATGCAAATTACAGCTGTCAAATGAAAATTTATTTCATTTTCCTACGCAAAATGAGCTAAAAAAACTGTCTATACCTAGATTCTACTTTGAATAGCTAAGTATGACCGTCATCTAAACTGTTGCCAAGGAAATTTCAGAAAAGATTTAAAGTTTTCAATTATTTGAGCACCAGTTTGAATTATTCCCATCACCATTCACCTTTGATGTTTCCAAGACAGAAGAGAATCTGGAGATGGAACTATTAGAAATGCAGTATTATTCTACACTCAGAGCAAAGTATCTTGAAATAGTAATACCTGAGCTCTTTTCATTCCTCCCGTAAAAGTTTGAAAACTTCAAAAAGTTTGTCAGAAAGATTATGGCGAAGAGTATGGCAGCTTTAGTTCATTTTTCTAAGTACACAGAGTTAAAAACTGCCTATATTGAGACTCATTTTAAAATTAATAAGTATGACAGCCATCTCAATTGTTGTCAAAAGACTTTCAGAGAAAATTTAAAGAGATTTTATTCTATCATCCTATTTGTGTGAACAGTTATTTTCTTTCAAGAAAATAACAAAAAAATATCCGTAAATAAGGCTAACTGATCAATAGTTGTCATCTTTGATGAAACTCGGAAATGCACAGTCATTTCTGCTAGAAGATAACAAATGTTCTACAAATTAACGTGTGATACCTTAGGATTTCAAACTAAAACTGACTGAATAGGGACAAATAAATGTTCGGCTTTGTACTGTTGTAATATTCCTACAATGTATGTGTTTCTGTTGTATAACCAAGTGTTTATAACCAAGTTTCATTAATCTTTGTTAATTTCTGTAACATGTCTACATTTGTTGACATGACGATACATTTCCTAGCAGAGATGATTAATACGATGAATTCGAAAATAGGCTTAATTTGACTTCGTTTGTACTGATCGTCATTCGTGGTCGAGAGGTCTAAGATCACATCATGGATTCCCCTATGTGGATAGGGGGCGCAAGTTAGAATCCTGCCAAAGGACACACATTTTCGTAACAAAATTTTAACGTTATCAGGCCGGTAGAAATAAATATATGATACTGTTTGATTATAAACAGAATATCTACTTAAATACGTTCAAACAAATAATGTTCAAACAAATCATTTCATATATATATATATATATATATATATTGTGTACATTTTATTGATAGTGTTCAAGAGGAGGATTGTGCAAACAAAATGCAAAAATAAATTTCTCATTCTCAAAACTAGAATCTTTATCACCACCATCAAGACAATCTGAAGCATAGTTAGGAAAATATACCACATCAAATGCTATAAAACCCCTTCAGTGTACGAATAATTATATTAGTGAAACATCTAGGAATCTATAATCCTGTACCTAAGTGCATAAGAAAGAGTTAGTTTTGGACAGTCTTTTAAATTTGCTTGTAATATTCAGAAACAAAACAGGTCATAACTTCAATTTTACAATTGACACCCTAAGTAAGAAAGAACAATATTCTTTACTCAGAAAATACTATGAAATATTTCTGAAAAATAATTTATCATCTATAAACACAGTTTATTATATTAAATCAAATACAGTTTATTATATCACCAACTTTTATAATATCCTTCTTCAAGAATCTAGAATATGTCTATGCAGACAAGCACCAAACATTGATTAAAATGCCTACTAGACGTGCACGCTCAAAGACACACGCACACATATACATACACACAAACATACGAATATACATTATCATGCGAATCCCACATAGACAAACTAGAATTGAACTGCATAAACACATAAATTATTATCATGAATGCTGCTTGACTTACCAAAGGAAGAAAAGGTCCGTTTAATCAATGAAGAACAAAATTAAAAATTTTATGTATTCGAATTTTATTTCAAATTAGCTAATTGAGATCAAATTCTATTCAAATTCGTTGCATTTACTTACGCTCAAATGCGCTTCCTCTTTCCAGATATGGGTTAAATAGAAGGATAGATTGAGTTCTCTTGCCTTGGTTGGCAACCAGTCTACCGCAAAGATATGTTCTGCCCATACATTTAAGATATTTCGAGACCTGATCACCCATGCATGTATCACTTATGGCACTTAGCTGACTGACTGAATACGCACACACATACAGACACACACACACAAACTTTCGCGGGCACACACACACACACACACATACATACATACATACATACAGAGACACACACACATTATCTGCAACTGACATGAAGAACCGGAAATTTTCATGCATTTACACAACATACACACTTGAATTTTATGAACGGTATTTAACAAGATAGATACACGTAAAAAAGCAGATAACGCAATTATAACAAATAGCAATTTTTTCTTTATCGCATCCACATTACATTTTCTTTCCTATTTTCATTTTACAATACAGTTTTCATTTTAGTGTAAAGAATTTCTCAATTTAACTGCACAAGAAACCCAGCCCTGATGAGTATCCTCTAGAAAATTAAAGTCGGTATGAACCTGCATAGATAAAGTGACAAATTATTTGCACTAAATCTCTCAACGTTATATCGCCACTCTGATATCGAAGATTTTACGATAAAGTAACCCGCTTGCCAAAATACTTTTTATCAGTAAAACTACCGAAAAAAAAAACAACAATCTTTGTGTCAAACATTATCATAACCCAACACTACACACACACACACACACACACACACACACACACACACACACACATATATATATATATATATATATATATATATATATATCTTGCCCTAAGTAAAATAATGTGGTAGTTTACGCATATAACTCCACTGCTTCTCCCAATGGGTATCAGTGTATTATAGCTATTTTGGGATCATATATTAGATATACCGACATACTGCTCTGGTTTAGCGCAGACGAAGACTATTGGCATTCTTCTGTTCTTGCTGATGACCATGGCAATGCTGAGTGTCGCTAGGAGTAGAATCTCAGTGCAATCAAACGTAAAATTTGTAAGAATTATTGATATACTAAAAATAAACCAATCCACTTTTTGCCAGTTCCATTGAGGATGCTCTTCTCGTTCATATGCAGCTGTGTTGCAAAGGAAACTTGAGATTCACCCAAGTTAAATTTGAATCAGACCAATTACGACAAATAGTCGACAAAATAATCGACAACATAGTCGACACAATATTCAAACGCACAGACCTCGACATAAACAAGAAACGCTTTTATTCGTCGGAATAATATTGAACAATGTATTTTTGAATAGATTAAATCATTTGACAAATACATTTCTCTGATTTGAGATAGTTTTGTTGTGGCTCGCGTGTTCAGTTCAGCGTTTCAAAAACAAAATATCCAAGAAAATGTCATAATGGAGATAAATTTCAACCATAATGATGGAGAGTTCATAAAACCAATAGACAGATACATCATCACCGTCATTATCATCATCACCGCTAGCCTCATGATTGAATGTGTTCGTAGGGCTTATGAGCAGCTGAGTACCTGATCAAACCTTAGCATATGTCTCGGTTACGTACCAAATATATGAGTCTCAGTGAAAAACATTGAAGTCCTCTTCGTCCCAAGTCGGCCTATATGTCATATGTTTTTTTATATGGCAATGAATGCTGTAAGATCCCATCAAAGATGAAGGGAAAACTCGAAGCAACAGATATGTCATTCTACAGAAGATACTGAGGATTTCATGGACCGAACAAGTGAGCAACGACCAGGTTTTTGAGAGAATGGAAATAGAAAGAAACTCATGCTGAACATCAAGAAGAGACAGCTGAAGCTTCTGGGATATGTAATGAGGAAGGAGGAATTAGAGACAATGATATTCAGTGGGTAGATAGTGGGTACGAGAGACAGAGAAAAAAGCTCATAAAAGAAATGTGAGAGGTGAAAGGTCATTGTAGCCTATATACTGATGGGACATGGCACACAAAAAAAGATATTCCTGTCACCTCTTCTTTGCTTCAGGTGGAACTTTATCTGATGCTAGTAAAGATGTTGTTGGCTTTCTGACATGTGTATAACACTTCAATTTTGTCTTATTGACTCTTGTTGTACGGTCATCAAACTGACATATTCTTTGTTTGATGATGTCTCCAAAGATTAATGAAAACATTAGAAAAATTCTAACTTTGCTTATTGCAAAATTTGACTCTTTGCATACATATAACTGTTTCATAAACAGATTAAAGTAATTAATTATGAATGCAAAAAATATAATCTAGGTATGAAATTCTTAGATAGTCACGTTCAACTTAAGAAAAGAAAAACTATTTTAAAGAAACGTTTAATAAAATAAATACTAGTAGTTTACAATAATTTATGTATTGAAACCAAAATACCCTTATTTGACTTTGAATAAAGTTGGTCAACACGATTTTTTGTGCAAAGGAACAAAACACGATCTTTAACTAATTTGATGGCGTTGATTCCGAAATTGACATTAAATTTTCATGGTTAGCTACCGATTTTTAATGTACTAAAATTGCTCAATTTTCGCAAAAAGATCAATTTACGATATTGGCTGATCGCAACATTTCGTTGAT
The DNA here is from genome assembly GCA_037127315.1 of Ascarosepion bandense. Lineage (NCBI taxonomy): Eukaryota > Metazoa > Mollusca > Cephalopoda > Sepiida > Sepiidae > Ascarosepion > Ascarosepion bandense. Next base: position 6,055,044 of record JBBBDQ010000222.1, read on the forward strand.
AATATCATAGAACCCGTCGGTTTTCAGGTAGACCGAGCAATATATGTCAGCCGTCTGAAATAAACTATTTTGATGAGAAAAGAGTCTTTTTGAGCCGATTTTTGTAATTTAACGCCAAAATAAATAGTAAACACTATAACATTTAGATGATTTACCAATCCTAGTTTTTGACAAAACTTTCTTGAAACTGACGAGTCTGATGCTGATGTAAATGAGAGACAGCGAATACGATTCGTACTGTTTTCTAACCTTGCCAGAGCCGTTTACCGAAAATGCACTGAATGATTTGATTCGAAACTTAAACCTAAATTGAGAATCAGCATAACTTTTGGCTACTAGACTAACCAAAAGTTAGCAAAAGGCACAAAGGTAGCATTCTAATTGTAATTAGTTCACAAAGGTTTAATTTCTGGTGTTTATTAAATGATTTGATGAAAATACGTGTTGGACTTATTATATTTAATCGTGTTATTTTTAAAAATGAAGGTCAGATTGTTATTAAAAAAAAGAGTATTTCTCAATAGCAGACCGATATTTGTTCGTTTAAACCTGAATTGACGATTTCTAGGGTTTTATTGGAAAAATATATGGAGAACAACATACATGGAGAAAATAAATGAAGAAAATTCTTTTTTAAGGCATTTCTGTACAGCAAAAACGGTAGTTAACCAAGAAAATGTATAATCATTTTCAGATTCATCGCCCTCAAATTAACTTAAAATGATGTTTGGTGTCGCAACAACATTTCAACTATTTTTTGTTGACTATTTTTTTTGTTTTTTTTACTTTTACTTAACTGTTTTAACACATGCAAGAGGATAGTGTCACTAAAACTATACTCATTTGTCAATCAAGTAAATGAGGAAAGCTCATTAAAACAATAGTAACGAAAATATATAAGACAGCGTGTTGCTATGCTACGGTAGAGTGAAAGTGTGTGAAGATTGATAATAATACAGACCCTTCTTGGATTTTATATATATATATATATATATATATAGCAAGAGCAGAATATCAGATGTAACAGTAATATTCAGTGTACAGTTGAATAGAAGATTTATAAATCTGCAAGATGACTTCTAGCAAAACAAAAAATGGTCAGGCACAATGCCATGAACGATTTGCTTGTAGCGGACATTTTTAAATTCTATTGCAACTTTATCTTCGGAGTGCGATAACGTCCCTAATGTTGGCATTTCTTTCTATGGTAGACTGGTTGCCAACCAACGTTACAGAACTTAATTTGTCTTGCTAGTTGACCCATCACTGGAAAGAGAAGAGAATGATTAATAACTTTTCCAAGGTTATTTGCGCAAATATGAATGCAACACATTCAAATGGGATTCAAACTCGGCTCTCCTATTTCTCTGATCCGATACACCTTTTACCCACTAGACCTTACAAGCGATTCAATATAATTTTTCTACTCTTTGTCATTTGAATCTTTGAGCTCAAGAAGGCGTAATAGTTTGCTCTCCTGGATGTTGATGTTGCTCTGCTGGAAGTCACAAATAATTATCTAAGATAAATAAAAGACAATAGATCTGCTTTAGAAGATTTAAAATTTAAAAGCCATTTCCAGACAGTAAATTAAGCGGCCAATATTTTATTATGATTAGTGTATTTTCATGTTGTGCTTGGAATTTAGACACAATCTTCTTTTTCAAAATATTTGACATAAGATTTTATCATATTAATGTTTTATTGATATAGTCAGCTGCAACAAATTATTTGATATTGTAACTAAACTAAATAATATCGAAAACAGAATTGCATTTACTCATGAAGCAGCAACAAACAATATACTAGAGTGAAACTCACAAGTTTACCAGAACGCAGTAGCTGACCTGTTGTATATTGTTACGCATTTATGTTATTTAGTTTACTTAGTGCTGTGTTTCCTTACATTCATATATGGGTTATCCGGAAAGTCCATGCCTATTTGTAAGGAAAATTTTATCAGGAAAAATATTATACTATTAAATATTTATTCAACTAAATACTTTGCCTAACCTTTCCCCATTTTTCTTTCAACTGAAAGATTCTATCTTCTCATAATTCCAGAGTTTTCTCGGAAAAAGATAACATTAAAATATGATCCGAAAAATTATAATTTCTAGCAGTGACAGTATATTACAAGGAACACATACCTGCCAATCTAGAACAATTTGCCGTTTCGCCAAAAAATGTGAGATCTGGTATTATCCTGATAAAAAAAAAACATTTTTCCTGTTTGCCAATTTTTAGGTGTTTTTTCTTGAATTGTTGCGTTTAATTCAATCAAGTGCGAGCAATAATTTTCAGGATCAGTTTGCTAGTAACGTTGCAGAAGTTCATAGTACAAAATTCTTTTCCAGCCACACCAGATAAACAGCATTACTTTCCGAGGATGAAGACCTGCATTTTAGGTAGCTAAAGTAGGCTCACATTGCTTAAACTTAGGATATTTTTTGCTGAACATTGTAGAATATGGGCCCTAACCTCACGTCACGATTCCTTAAAAAAGTTGCGTTTTCATTGCGTTTATACACCAAATTACAGAGAGAAATGCTACTCAACTGATTCTTTTCCTTCAAATTATGTGGTACCTAAGCATCGTAGGGATTCTAGTTCCCAAGCTTTACTCAATTCTCATAGATGTTAGATTTTGATAAATTTATTGTTTCTACCAATTTTCGGACATATTTTTGTGTTCTGAAAGTAAAAAATTACAAGATCATATGAAAGATTATGTAAAAACCTAACTATAACTCTTGGCTGTCACTTTTAACGTAAATTGGAAATATATATATATATATATAAATATATATATATATATATATATATATATATATATGTAAACTCGATCTGTCTATACACTTTTTAGTTGAATCTCGTATTAGAGTTCTTGAATATTATTTTAAACTTCAGTGAAAACGTTATAAATATTAACATCAGCATAAAATTCATCGTAAAGTTCTACTAAATAGTCAATAACAATATAAAATGTGGAATAATTATCGATATCTAAACGATAATATTTAAAATTTTCCAAATTTCAATATTTTCAAAATGAAGAAGCATGTCTCGGAAATGATTTTAATTTGCTCTTGTTTCATCGAATTAATAAACTGCATCTGCAGCAAGTAAGATTGTGTCAATGTATCTTGCCAAGTAATCTTTTTCGTCAGAGTCCATCTAGAAACTACTGTACAACAGTGCTTTGTTTACTGCTGCCATTTCTCATCTGTGATTCTGCTATTTATCTCGTGGATCATTAGACAATCTTAAGAAATATCTCTCATGTAATCGATCCTTAGTATCTCGACTATTATCGCCGAAGTAATGTTGCTTCTCTTTGTCTTTTTTTACAAATATTTCCTTTGCAACTGAAGACGTTTTTCTCTGCTGTACCGATCACATGAATTGTGTATTACTTGATTAGCATCTAGTTATCACCTTTTTACCGTTAAAATAGCTAAATTTTACCCTCACTTCTACTCCATCAGTTTCTTTTCTCGCACTCCTCACCTATAGAAATCTCTTCTGTTTACTTGCTTTCCTGATAAAAATATCTTCAAAAATATAAATGGACATTAATCTACCTTCTCCCTTCTTGTATCACGTTCATATTTTGCCCTTTTCTCAATCCGCCCGTCTTTTCTCTCAGTTTTACTCCTTGTAACTACATGAGTACACGTGACATTCCTTCCTTGCTTGGAGTGGAATCATTACAAAACATAGTGAGGATAGTTTAGCAGGAAACTCTTAAGACATATAAAATAAAAATACAAATGACAAAATAGACGCATCATCATATACACTTGTTCAAATATTAAGACTTTTGAAACAAATATTTAATTAATGATCAACACAAAATCAAATATTAAATCTCTAACGGGAATAAAAAAAATACCTGTGTATACATGAAACTTAACGAACGTGAGACGGAGAGTTTCGTGTGTTTGCTTTCTGACCATGAAAACCGGGTTCTAGTCTCACCATGGTCAATTTTGTCAAGAAGGAGACTTCTTGATGCTATCGATATAGAGGAGGCAATCCCAGCATTGGAAAGTGACTAAAAACCTTATCACGGGTTGACTCAAACCTTATGAGGGAAATTTGGTAGACTGCTTTCTTCTCTACAACCGATGGTTTTGCTGCATATAAGCAATAATTCTTTGTGACCGTGATCGACGGTTTGTATGTTCTGACCTTGACCAGATTATTGTTCACACCGGATTACGTGTTCTTACACAGAAACTGTAACTATGGTCCCCTCAGTATAGTTGCACTTATAAACCACAGTGAGTGTTGATTAAACACAAGTGTGCGTGAGTAAACGTTTACAATGGGGATTAGCTCTCCGCTCTTGTAGACAGGCGTCCTCGGATACGAGTGACAAGCCAAAATTGCATACATGAAACCTATTGCTAAGATCTATAAATTAAAATAAATGATTCTTTTGATGCAAGTGTGATATTCTTAGTAAACAATTTGATCAGTGCATTAGTCATTAACTTTGAGAGCGCTGACCGCAATTCTATCTTAAAGAATGCAATGATGCTTAAAAGTAATAAATGCAAGGCGAAAATCTATCGAAAGTGCAATCCTCTATAGAAGATTCACATTCAGTCTGCCTGCAAACAGATAAAAAATAGATAAGTAGATATACAAACATAGAAATGAATCTAAGGCAAGTATATATCTTATCACCGGAGATCCAATCTCTACAGCGAGGTGATACTGAGAAAACTAAATGACTTACCAAGATACCTTAGAGGCGGTCACAATCTTAACAACATAAGGTACGCAGATTACATTGTGCTGAAAGGGTGTACAGCAATCTACAAAAACTCCTTCACCAGATAAGCGAGTAGAAAGGATTTTATATCAACTGCAAGAAGAAAGAATTCATGGCTGTTAGCAAAAGAGTGAGCTCAAAGTGCGGATCGCAAATCGGAGATACCAAAATCAAACACGTACGAAGATTGAAATCTGGCAAATGTTCTAACAGAGAGCGGAAAGAATGACACTGAGATCCAAAGGCGTATGAGCATAGCCAAGGAACCATTCCAAACTTTCGGCAGAGTACTGAGAAATAGAAAAAATACTTTAGAAATAAGGGAAAAGGTACTAAACTGTAATGTGATATCTGTCTTCTTTTATGGCAGTGAATGCTGGACGATCTTATCAGATATGATGGGGAGACTTCATAGGTTGAATATATCATGTACTGAATATATGAGTAACGACGAAGTTTTGTAGAAAATGGAAATAAAAAGGAAACTAATAATTAACATCAAGGAGAGACAATTTAGGTTTCTAGAGCATATATTGAGGAAAGAGATCTAGGAAAATCTGATACTCACTGGTATAGTGTTGCTAGCCGACAGAGAATGAAGGCTACAAACCTCCTACAAAAGATAGTGAACGAAAGCGAAAAGAGATAACTAAACATCAACGCCAAGAAGACATAATCCATGTCCGTTCGCAAAAGGATGAGTTCGAAGTGCGAATGACATATCTGAGATGCCAAAATTAAACATGTGCAAAAATTAGAATATCTAGGAATTTTAACAGAGGTCTGACAAAATGATACTAAGATCCGAAGGCATTCGGGGATAGCCAAGGAACCATTTCAAAATCTAAACAAAGTACTTTGAAATAGGAAAATTACGCTAGAAACAAAACAAATCGTACTAAACAGCTATGTGATATCTGTCTTCCCTGTGAGTATTCTCCTCAAATATGATAAAGAGACTTGAAACAACTGAAATGTGGTTCTTCGGAAAAATTCTGAAGATACCGTTGACTGAACTTGTGATTAACGATGGAGTTTTGAAGAAACTGAAGTCAAAAAGAAAACTAGCATACCATCATGAAGAGACAGCTAAATTTTTCAAGGTATATAATAAAGAAGAAGGGTTTGGAAAATCTGTTACCCACAGAACTGATAGAATTCAATAGAGACAACACATATACTTAATAAGCTGTAGAGATACTATATGCAATACTTTAAAAGAATAATAGAAAAAAATTAATGATTTTAACTTTAATATACCGTATGTTATAAATAAAATTTAAATGGTGAACGTCTATTTATAATGCTTCTTTGTAAAATATAATCAGCATTTCATGTATTTTCATAACATATTTCGTGCGTTTTACTTTTAATTCTTTTATGGCATATTCCCGGCGTTGTTTTTTATTTTATTGCATATTTTCAGCATTTTTTCAAAAGAAGCAATGCATCACTATGGTTTTTCGTTCCGTCCACTACTTTATTGATGTATATTATACAGAAAAATATAAATTTTATTCATCAGTCCTTAACACTCGTTAGACTTCTATTCTTTTTGTCGACAGGTGTATTTGCTAACCATACTCTCCCTTTTCGGTATATCTAAAATGAAACCTTTTTTATCGAATGATATATGTACATAGAATCAATAAAAGCTGGTTTAATGCACTCATCCAAACACAGTCACATGTATCAAGCGAATGAATTTCACCCTTAAATAGAGAATCTTCTAAAAGATATAAAAGACAACTTTTCTTCAAAATCCTGTGCTAGATTTATCCATTTCGACCGCCTATGTCTTTTCTTGAAATGTCAGCTACTCTGCCGACCTTCCGTGCAGGTGTCAGGTCGTCGTATGGACGCCAGGACAACCAACAATACTAGGCACGATCGCCATTGTTATCCAACCACGGAACTCTTCCCTGGATCTGCAAACTAATAAGGCAGAGAAGAACCAGTATTGGCTATGGCGTAAATAATAAGTGAATATTTTTGGTTCAGTTAGCGATTTGAAAATACCTGTTTGTGCGGTTTTCAGTTTTCATTATCGAAAGAAAGGTTATTTCGGGTTTGGATGCAGAGAAGTTGCTGGTTAAAGCGCAAATCAAATAGAAAGAAAAGATTGCTAAGATTTAGTTAATAAACGATGTTCCTATTTGTTTACTGCTTATAAATGGAAAGAGAATAGAACTCGTGGAATTTTGATCCAAAAACAAGGACAACCCAAATAAATTCCGCATGTTTTGAGATTCTGATTGATTGTTCGATAGTCATTGGTTTTTATGATTTACCAACCATTTTTGGGTTAGGTAAAGTCCAAAAAATATTATAGATTATAAAAATAATTCGTGTGTTTTTTATATATTTTGGAGTTGTATAGATATTGACTTACAATGAGAAATCGGAGAGCTGATTAAATATTTTACATGCAGGCACTTTAAAATTTGTACTTTGCGTTAACATTAATAGGAACTAAAAACGTATTATTTAAGTAAGAAATCAGGTACTGAAAATTTAATCAACAGTGCTTTGTTTACTGCTACCATTTCTCGTCTATGATTCTGCTATTTATCTCGATTTAGAAAATCTTAAAGAAATATCTCTCATGTAATCGATCCTTAGTATCTCGACTTTTATCGCCGAAGTAATGTTGTAAATTAAGTAAATTGTAATTAAATGGCCTCATTTGCGCTGAATACTATATACCCATGGTTAGTGTTTTCGGGTTAATTTACCTGCGTGTTACATATTCAATAAGCTTTCATTTAAAGATAGTTATTGAATATCTGGTTAAAATAAACTAACAAGCTTCGTAGTGCACCCATAATTGGTGAAGAAAACTCTAAATTAAACAGCAGGGAGAATTCCTCGGAATGAACGCTCAAACATAATTTTCACAGATTCATGTACGCTTGCATCTTATCAAAGAAAAAGAATCAGCAATGATTCATAACAGCCATATGTACAGGTAGGAGGTTGCATTAAAATATCTGAATGCTTGAAACTAATAAATTTGGGCATTTTCAGAATTCGTAATTTTTCTTCCTTGTTGATAACATTTCCTGAAGCATTGTTTTCACTTAGCACTGAAATACATTTACGTAACAATGCCTCCGTTTAGAAAAGTGTGTAATTGTACATGAATTGATTGTTTCTATCACTGTTTTCTTGGGGCACCTACAGATATCTGAAAGCTTGGATACAAATTCTGTCACGCTTTGAAATAAAGTAACATTAACAGACTATAAATAAAAAAACTACATTTCTGTCGAGACAATTGATCACACATAGATTCTGTAAGCGCAGACATGTATGTAATTCTTTTCTCTGCTCGCTTCTATGTCCAGCAAGTCGTGCTACAAAGACCCATTTATATTTTCGTAAAGTAGAAAATATATTGTAGAATCGTATATAACATCCTTATTTCTCTAGGCAATGCAATTAAGAACTTACAACACTGGCCTCCTCTTAAAGCAGACATCGTATTCACTTCGTCAGGGAAATAAAATGACTGACTTCTTGGTAATATTGGCCAGGGGAGACGTGACAGGGTCCAAATTGCCATATACTGATCTCATGCCTGAGCCTCACGCCACAAATTAATCGAAGTATTTTGAGTTGAATTGTGTAGATAGAAATTCGAGATGCGTCGATATTTATATAAGCTCGAAGTAAGAAATCAACATGGCAGAAGGTTTGAATGTGCACGCGGTGTTCAAAAGAGTAATAACATAGGATTATGTGTTCTCTATTTGAAAATGTAGCTCAGGTCCACTTATCATAGTTATAGTATAAACCCCAGCTTGGCTCTCTCGGTGTTAAAAAACACACTGTTATAAGCAAGGGATTATTTATTTAGTCTTGCAGAATGGCATACTCGGATATTAGCCATATCAATCTTATCTCGCTTAATACAAAGATATTTTTAGTATTATGTAATGTAATATTAACTTTATGACTATATTTTAATAAATTGGGCCTACTTATTGTTTTCAAGCATAAATACATTGGATAGGAATAAAATGCTTCAGATTTATTTTGCCTAAGACTAACTACACATGAATGTGCACCCGCAAAACAGATTACAAATTCATCTATCTAGCGACCTTAATACCACACCCCGTTACAACGCTGATGATGGGAAGATTTATCGCACAATCAAGTTTCATTTAACCATTAAAAAGAAACTATTGTCTCTAACCTCTGGAAACCTCTCATTGTGTCATAATTCCTTAACTCTGCATTTATCACATGGGGTGTTTTTTTATCGCCCCCTTCAAGCAAGTTTTAAAATATTCGGAATTTCTCTTTATAAGTTTTAAAAATGTGAAATGTCTCTTAATTGTGTTACGTAAACTTTTCCTTTTTTATTTTTTATAAAAGTTCGTTATTATTCACATACTATATTCACCATCCTTCTGTAGAACCACATTTCTGTTGCTTCAAGTCTCATTATCTAAAAAATCTGACAATCAAACAACATTTTCTGTTTCTAAATGATCAGCAAAATGTTGATAAACCGGAGCAAACGAATCCATCAGTTATCTCTCTATTTTGTCTGATCCGTTTGTCTGTCTTCATCATGCATATATTGCATTGGATTTCGCATATTATCAATAGATTTTCATTATATTTGTATTTGATGCGACTCATGTTAAATTATTTTATTATTAAGTGTGATTAAATAAGTCCTTATAGCAACAGATATCGCTACATTTTAAAATTTTAAAACTTGTCAAAAACAAGTGATGTAGTGACACAAGTAAGAATTAATTTTTTAATTATTTCCAGTGTAATAGGTTTTACCGCGTCTCATTAGCATAATCATTCTCATCGATATTCGCTTTTTGCATACTGTTTTCCTCATATTAGCCTAATTAAGTTTAGGGCATCCTCTTAATTTTAGGTTTGTATTCTTATTATTATTATTTGATATAATATTTGGGCATTTCAATGTGTTGCGGTTAGCAAGTTGTGCCACATCTAATCTACGATTAATAAATCGTATACTAGAGATTCACTATGGCTCTGAGGAATAAAGCTGGCACTGACTGGCATAAAGGATAGCCGAATGAACTCAGGGAGCTGATTTTGACTTCTAGTCGTGTTCCTAAGATATATTTACGAACAAATATTCTTTGGAGAGCCGAGTTCGAATGCCAGTTGAATTACTTGTATTCTATAAAGCGGAAATACACTTGAAAAACTTATGAGTTCCTCTCTTCTACCTCCTATTATTTTGAAAAGTGGGACAAATTGAGTTGGCAAACATTCAACCTCAGTATGTGGCACCTCGACGTGGTGTAATGGTCAGCAAGCATACTTCGATAGAACCTGTTACAACTAAGTAATGAGTTCGATACTTAATGGGTTCCCCATACTTTCAGCATTGTGTCATATCTAAGCGGTAAAAGGTAATAAAAGGCAAACTAATGCGGGAAAATATTTGACCTAGTCAGTCATAACTCGAAAAGACATGGTCGCCCAAGAATTTATTATTATTTATTATGTATGGCAATTAAGTGACTAAATGATTCTTGGAAAAAGTATTTCCCCTCCAGTTATGGATGAAATAGTAGGACTTGGTCTCGAAAGATTATAAAAAAATACTTAATGTAATATTAACTCACAAAAAAAAAAATTAATCCTCCAATCAAATTATATATATTTCAGTTTTCAGTAAGGGTTGATAAGCCGTCAAAACAACAAATCAGTTCCTGATACTGAGATGATTTGACTGACTGATTATGGCTATATTTCAGCTTCTGTCCACAGCTCAGGCACACAAAACTTTCTACCATATATGAGCGCTGTGATCTGCACAGCCAAATGATTTTGGTTATCGTCTAGACATCCTGTTAGCGTAATGATTCCTGGAAATTCTCCTGCAAATATTGCGGTTTAGTTTAGTAGAATTCTCTAATTTTCCCTGTTAATGCTAGATATGACTATATTTTCTTTTTCACAATCCTTGCTATTCCATTTTTTTGTCTTGTTTTTTTTATTTCTTCCTGTTTGTTATACTTTCTTCCAAGATCTGGGCATCTCGACGTGCTGTAAAGGTTAGCAAGATTGTCTTACCAGAATCGATTACAACAAAGTAGTGAGTATGACCCTCACTGGGTGTTCCATATGTTCGACCTTATCCAACAACTAAGCTAAATTTAATGATATTGATAGGGCACCTCGACGTGGTGAAGTGGTTAATAAGTTTATCTTGCTAGACCTTATTATAACTGAGTCGACCATCATGGGTGTCCAACACTTTCGGTCTTATGACACATTCAAGCGGCGCTTAGAAAATCAACGCTCTTACAAGGTCTTTACGCAAGTGAAAGCGTAAGCGATGTCGTAGATTCAAGTAATGTATTTGTGAAAACGTTGAGACTACCTCATACGCAAAAAATTATTGTTAACTATTTTCTTGGGAAGAAAGTTCCAGAGAGTATTTATTTAAGCTTCTGATAAAAAAAAAAATAATATGCTCAGGATCCCCTGTCCTTCATGTACATATGTAATTTTATCAACATAAACATCACTTTTGTCCAATAATTTTTCACTGAACATTTTAGTAAAAAGAATAATTAAAACAGCATACACATTTTAAAATGATAAAATTTTTCGTTAGGTTACTTGAATTTGCAGGAAAACCCATGTGTATTTCTTTAAGACTAGCGGGGAATGCTTCAAGGAATCTGTCAAAATATATTCCAGTCCGTGAGATCAAATTACACCTGGAAAATCAGTGATGCCTTCAGGTTCCACACTTTTGAGATTTTCACTTCAAGATACTTGTCTTTGATAGATTTTTGAAGATCTTCAAAGACAATTTACAGGCACCAGATATATAACAGCCTTCAAAAAAATAATTAGAGATTATTATTATTATTATTATTATTGCAAGAAAAAGAAGAAAAATGCAGTTGCGAATTTCGAAAGTTTTTCTAAAATTGTCTTTAATTGTAAATAAGTGGATTATAGTGTTCTCGAGAAAGACAAACATTACCGATATGAAAACAGAATACACTAAGAATCAAATAATAAAAGAAAAGTCATGAAAGGAGAGAGAGCCTAACGCCTTCCTGTTGGTAACTCACATTTGTATAGTTATGTAACTGCAGAATTAAATTAAACTCATCCCAACACAAAGAATGCCTACATAATAGATGTTTGTCATGGAAAAAGAGTTTAATTCTAAATGAATGGCGTGAATATGCAACTGACTGAAAAGATTAACGATCCCTACGCTTTCATATTTATTAAAAGAAAAATACATCCAATATATATATATATATACAACTTTAAAGTATATATATATATATATATATATATATATACTAAGCTGGTATAAGTCAGATTTAAATTAAATTAGACCAGTAAGCAGTTGCATTAGAGAAAGTTCTATACATGTTTGAAGGGAGATGAATATTAAACATGAAGTGCATTTAGATAGAAAAAAAATCTATCCCCTATATATGACAGATTTTTCCTTTAACGCAATCTATTTCACGTGTACATATATATTTTTTCGTCATTCACATACAAGCCTGTTTCGATGTAGCTAGACATACACTTGCTTTTGGACGAGATCGAAACGCGGCCGATTTGCTTTCAGTCAAAACCGTTACACCCTAAGTCATAGGCGTATTTAAACAGATGAAAACAATTTAAGTGTGTAATATATAACCGAAAAAACTCAATTCACGGCTTAAGAGTAATATATATATATATATATATATATATATATATATATATATATATACATATATATATATATTGTCTGTATTTAGGTAGCATTTATTTTATTGATGTATGTTTCATTAAATAAAACAGACAAGTTTAGTCGATTTATTTTGTGTAAATTTTTTTCATATCGACTGATAAGCTTACTAGCAGTATCATTGAAATAGGAAAGTAAATCACAATATTGATACATGTTTTTATTTAAACCTTTCTAAGATTTTGGCTTACATTAGCCATTTTAAAAGATGAAAATAATGTTGGTTGTAACGGGCAGTTCGCAAACGAACGATAGTAGTAGTCGTCTATTTTGTTTGTGTTGAGGACTGGCGAATCCGTGCGTGCATGCTGAAAGCGAAAATCACACTAAAAATTGTAGCGTCTCACATGACTACACGAGAGTGGGGACGGGAAATATTAAGTATGGAAAGCCATTGGGATAACGAATCACAATGAAAAAATGCTGCCAAAATACACACAATTTAACCTATATATATATATATATATATATATATATATATATATATATATATATATATATGAAACCAATAATTATGTAGATCATGACACACAAGATTACAACCAAAGATTACAAGCTATTCTAAATGACACAACCAGATTCAGTAAATTAAGAAAAACATTAACTGAAATCTTATTTTTTTTTAAATAAACCGATCACAGCGAACAACTTTATCCGTAACTTAAAAATCGAAACGTTTATCGGAGACTATCAGCCAGAATATCTGTACGGTAGTGTTCCACGCCATACATCATGTTTTTTTCTTTCCAAACTACGATATCCGTAAATCCTAAACCTGTGTATCAGCTATTAAAAAACTTTAATCACATAATTTCTCCATAGACATCCAACAATTACAGCGTCGCATCAACAAATGGATTCCTCTCTTTATTAAAAGCAACAAATCTCAAAGGAAATACTCTATCTTCGATTGATGTTGAAAATCTTTTTACCAACGTCCCAGTTGTAGAGCAATCAACATAATTAGAGATTGCATCTACAGACACCCGTCAGTCACTTCTCCAAGAATTGGACCAGCAGCACTTTGGAATCTACTCCTCGCTTATGTCATGAAAAAAACATTTTATGAATATAGTGGCCATACCTACCTTCCAACTAATCTCATCAGCATAGCAAAGCTATTCGGTCCAATTTCTCTAAATTTACATGTCTCATATTGAAAATAAAATGCTTAAAACAACTAAGAAACCACAGTTTTACACAAGGTACGTTGACGAAATTTTACTTCTGATAAAAAAATAAGATGAAATTTATATATCTAAAATCAACTTTTGACAAAGCTCAACACTAGAATTTATATCTTGTTTAATAACACAATCCCATTCCTTGATGTTGATATTGAACGAAATGTAGGATTATTTACCACTTACTCGTATAAAAAATACCAATACTTTTGTGTTCTAAACTATGATAATCAAGGCGCGGGAGAAATTGATGAACAGATATTATTACTCTTACAAAAATGCACGACACCAATAATAAAAATACCTCACAACAAAACATCAACATATTTTAGTGAAGCCAGATGCACAATAATTATGAACAGGACAACATCGCTATACAAAGAATCATTAATTCTAATTCTGCCGTAATTTTCGAAAAACATGTAAAATGTATGGCATATTACTCAAAATAAAAACCGCAAACTTTATTGTCTCTAATTCAAATAAACCCACCAAATTTAAACTAGCAATGATCAGTACTGTCAAGTAAAACAATGTTTCTCGTCACAAATCAATTATCAGATCGGACAAAATACAGCCTTTTTGAATATGCGCTTCACTTGTCACATAGCAGACAAAAGTACGATAAAAACATCTGTCAACGCATAATTTACAAGACCACGTAAGAAAAACGATAGTCAAAAATTCTATATAAATCACATGATTAGAAACATCTGCCCTGTATGGCAAACATTTATCTCCTACTATCAACTTGTTATCTAAGAGTGGAAATGCAATGTTAATTTTAAAAACAAAAAAAGAAAAACCCTCAGTTGAATTGCAGCTGAGTGCAACCCGTGAAATCTCGGAATGAACGCACCGATGCAAAACTACAAAAAAAAATATATGTAACAGTCTTAACATGTAGAAAAATAACAACACCAGAGACGAAATGACTCAAAAGCGTTTAGGACAATAAAAATTTTGAAAAATATGAGTACTTCCTAACTTTTACAATAAAAAATAATTACGACAATAACATGTAAGGATGAAAAATATTAAAAGGAAAATGTATCCCATATATATATATATATATATATATATATATATATATATATATATATATATATATATATATATATATATATATATATATATATAGGAAAAACTACTAAAAAAATTTAAGTTAAAAATGTACATTTTAACTTACAACCTTTTAGTAGTTTTTTCTGCACATATGAAGACAGTATACGTGAATTATCATTATGCTATATATATATATATATATATATATATATATATATATATATATGGGATAAACTTTATATTTAATTGTATGCCAATAGTATAATAATAATCATATAATACTATACAGTATGACTTCTTAAAAAACAATGGAACAAATAGAATAACGAATACAATTTATAATAAATTTAAGCAACCGTTTCAATAAGAACACGTTATATATATATATATATATATATATATATATATATATATATATATATTAAAAGCAATATGCATCATATTTTTACCAGTATTGTTAATAAAGTTTGGTGATTCGTTTACGAGTATTCTCAAATTCTAATGTGGTTACTTCATTCAAATGGTAGGCTACGTTTAGGCATATTTATTTGTTCAAATTAAAAAGTGAACCTGTCATTTATACTATAGGTATGCTGAGCGGCCTTTGTTTACTGTTTCTCAGATTGAGTGCCAAAGCTGACGTGTTCAACATTTTAAAACAAGATCAGCAGGCTCAAATACTGGTCACCATGTCTTGTGATACAACAATCAACTCCTACTTCAGATACCTTTGTCTACATAAGTTTTTTCCAGATTTTCTCATGCAATAGCTTAGCTTTCGGGAAATTGAACAAGGTTTTAGTTCTCTCCAAATACCTGAACTTTGTGGCTGTACATATGTTTCCACTGATCGAATTTAGCACATCACTTCGGGTCTGCATGAATGATTTCCTGATCTCTACCGGGTTATCCTGATCGCATATAACGGGTTTTGGAGTGCCCCTTATGAAAGTGAAATATTTTGTTTTACAATATTCTTGTTATGAATGATAAATAAATAAATAATAGATAACAAATTTTAATTTCTGAACAAATAGGTATCAGTCTCTTAGAGAACGACCAGGAACGATAACATGTGTTCTTATTGAAATGTTATGCTTAAATCTATTTTAAATTGTATTCGTTATACTCTTCGTTCCTTTATTCTAGAAGACATAATGTATAGTGTTATAGGATTATTATTATTATGCAATTGGCATACAATTATTTCATCATATTTCGATTTCTGCTATGGTCGCTATGTTTTTTCTATCTTCCCTATCATCCCTATTATTATTATTATTATTATGTCATTTTTCATCATATTTCGATTTCTGCTTTGGTCTCACTACCAACCAAGTCTGCGGGGAGACCTAAGGCAGGTCGTGGCGTGTTGTTATGGCTCCATTTCATGTTTTTCTATCTTCCATATCATCTCCAGCATTACATAGATAAAGTTTTCCTTAGTGTATGGGCTGTACTTAATAAGACAATTTTTTGTATATCTCTTAAGCTGGGGTTTCCAGAGATTCTTTCAATGTGTTGTTTTGTTCCATTTTTTATCATTCCAAGTGCACCTACTATCACTGGCACAACTCTTGTTTTCAATTTCCACATTTTTTCTATTTCAATTTCTAGGTCTTTATATTTTGACAGTTTTTCAAATTCCTTGATTGCTATGTTACAATCCGCTGGACAAGCCATATCAATTAATAGACAAGTTTTCTCCTTCTGGTTTTTAACAATAATGTCTGGCCTGTTTGCTTCAATTTTTCTGTCTGTGTAGATGGTGTAATCCCATAGAATGGTTACATCTTCTATTTCTGTAACCGGTGCTGGGTGATGTTCATACCAGTGTTTGCCTACAGCTTTTCCATAATGTTTGCATATTGCCCAATGTAAATATTGCCCAACTCTATCGTGGCGATTTTTATATTCATTTGGGGCAAGCACAGAACAGCCTGAGATTATTATTATTATTATTATTATTATTATTATTATTATTATTATTATTATTATTATTATTTCTGCTATGGTTGCACTACTTAACCAGTCTGCGAGAATAACTAAGGGAGGTAGTGGTGTGTTGTTATGACTCCATTTCATGTTTTTTCTATCTACCCTAACATCGCTAGCGTTACATAGACAAAGTTCTCCTTAGTGTGTGGGCTGTGTCTAAAAAGAATTTTTTCGTGTATCTCTTAAGCTGGGGTTTCCAGAGATTCTTTCAATATGTTGTTGTGTTCTATATCAATTAATAGGCAAATCTTTCTTTCAGGTTTTTGACAATAATATCCGGCCTATTTGCTTTAATGTTTCTGTCTGTGTAGATGGTGTAATCCCATAGAATGGTGACATCATCTATTTCTGTAACCGGTGCTGGGTGATGTTCATACCAACGTTTGTTTTCACAATTTCCATCGTGTTTGCACATTGTCCAATGTAAATATTGCCCCATTCTATCGTGACAATATTTATATTCATTTGGACAAGTACAGAACACCTGAGATTAGATGGTCTATTTTTTCTTGGTATTTATCACAGAACCTGCATTTTGGATCCACATTATTATTCATAATATTTGCTTGAAAGTTCCTAGTGAAAAACTTTGGTCTTGTGCTCCACGAATAAAGCCTTCAGGCTCAGACTTTAAACCAGATGCACGTAACCATCGATGAGTATTAACTTTATCAACATTGGATTTATTAGCACGTTCTGGATATTGGCCATGCAGAGGTTTGTTATGACAGCGTTGTTTCCTCTGTTCAAGAGAATTATACTTGGCTGTCTTTTTCATATTTTTTGCCGCATTAATTGGTTCTTAACTTCCGTTTTGCTTTTCTACAGAATCTAATAAATGTAAATATTTTTTGTAATTACTACCTTCTATCATTAACGAATATGTTTTCTTTCTGTTTCATGTTGTTCGACCAATTGTATCATCCAGTCCTTTCTTGTTTCTAAAGGCAATAGTTGTTGTCTTGTATGACAATTCTAGCTGAATAAGACCTCTTCCACCTTCTTTACGTGGTATGTATAGACGGTCTACATCAGCCATTGGATGATGCATCTTATACTTAGAAGGAAAATGTCTTGTTGTAGAATCCATTCGTCTGATGTCGTTTAGAGTCCAGTTCAAGATGTTGAAACTATATTGGACCACTGGGATGGAAAGGCTATTAATGGCCATAATTCTGTTCTGAGAATTCAATTCAGTTTATAATATCAGTCGTAGCTTTCTTTAGTACTATTTACGCATGATTTCGTTCAATTTCTATGGTGAATCTTTTCACTTTCATTTACACCTAGGTATCTATAAGCTTCTTTTGGTTCGAAATGTTTTATTGGCACAGCAGGGTCTAAGCTAATTGAGTATGATTCTTGTAGCAATTCTCGTAAAACTCTAGCTTTAGCACATTTATTCAAATTGAATTTCATTCCAATGTATTCACTGAAGCATTTTACAGTTTTCAGAAGACCTTCCAGTTCATTATCATTCTTAGCATGCAACTTTAATCATTTAATTATTTTCATTTGAGCTATTTTGTAACCATTTTTCTTATGTCATTTTCATCATATTTCGATTTCTGCTATGGTCGCACTAGAAACCAAGTCTGCGGGAAGACATAAAGTACGTCGTTGTGTGTTGTTATGGCTCCATTTCATATTTTTTCTATCTTCCCTATAATCTCTAGCGTTACATAGACAATGTTCTCTTAGTGTGTGGGCTGTACTTAATGAGACAATTTTTTGTATATCTCTTAAGCTGGGGTTTCCAGAGATTCTCTCAATGAGTTGTGTTGTTCCAGTTGTTATCATTCCAAGTGCACCTACTATCATTGGCGCAACACTTGTTTTCAATTTCCACATTATTTCTATTTTAATTTCCAGTTATTTATATTTTTACAGTTTTTCAAATTCCTTAGTTGCTACGTTACAATCCACTGGATGAGTCATACCGATTAATAGACAAGTTTTTTTCTTTCTTGTTTTTAACAATAATGTCCGGTCTATTTGCTTCAATTCTTCTCACTGTGTAGCTGGTGTAATCCCATAGAATGGTGACATCTTCTATTTCTGTAACCGGTGCTTGGTGATGTGCATACCATTGTTTGTTTATAGATTTTCCATAGTCTTTACAAATTGTCACATTGTCCAATGTAAATATTGCCCCACTCTATTGAGGTGATATTTATATTCATTTGGGGGAAATACAGAACAGCCTGAGATTAGATGATCTATTGTTTCTTGGTGTTTATCAAAAACCTGTATTTTGGATCCATATTATTATGTATAATATTTGCTCGAAAGGTTCTAGTGAAAAGACTTTGGTCTTGCGCTGCAAAAATGAAGCCTTCAGTTTCAGACATTAATCCAGATGCACCTCACCATCATTGAGTATTAACTTTATTAGCATTGGATTTATTGACACGTTCTGCATATTGGTTATGCAGAGGTTTGTCTTGCCAGCGTTGTTTCATGTTCAAGAGCTTTATCTTTGGCTTTTATATTCATATTTTCTTACCGCAGTAGTTGGTTCTTGGCTTCAGTTTTACTTTTCTACAGAATCCACTAAATGTAAATCTTGATTGTATTTACTGCCGTCCTTTAATTTAGAGTATTTTTCTTTCTTTCTTCATGTTGGCTTACTAATTGTATCATCCATTTCTTTGTTGTTTCTATGTATTTTAGTAAGTCAATAGTTGTTGTCTTGTATGACAATTCCAGCTGAATAAGACCTCTTCCACCTTCTTTACGGGATATGTATAGACGGTCTACATCAGCCATTGAATGATGCATCTTATGCTTAAAAAAGAAGGTTTCTTATTTTAGAATCTATTCGCCTGATGTCGTTTAGAGTCCAGTTTAAGATATTGAAACTATATTGGACAACTGGGAATTTAAGGCTATTAATAGCCATGATTCTGTTCTAAAAATTCAATTACGTTTTTAATATCAGTCGTAGCCTTCTATAGTACTTTTTACGCACTATTTCTTTCATTTTTTATGGTGAAGTTTTTTGCTCTCATTTGCAGCTAGGTATTATAAGATTCTTCTGGGTTTAATTCTTTTATTGTTACAGTAGAGTTTAAGGTAATTGAGGATGCTTGTTGTAGTGATCCACGTAAAACTGTAGCTTTAGCACATTTATTCAAATTGAATTTCATTCCAGTGTCTTCACTGAAGCATTTTACAGTTTGCAGAAGACCTTCCAGCTCATTATCATTCTTTAAGTCATCCATATAAAATAGATGGCTTATTTTCTTTTGGCCTATTTTATAACCACATTCTGTCTTATTAAGTTGACTGCTTAGTGCTATTAATGATATGCAAATAGTAAGTGAGACAAAGAATCACCTTGAAGTATACTTCTTTCGATGTTTATTTCACCAGACTTATAGCTTACATATATATGACTGGGGTAAAGGGTTGTTTTCCATATTTACATGCATTGTTTGATGAAATTGATGATGACGAGTGATATCTCGTATATATTTAAAGTCTTTAAAATCCAAGAATGTGGTACACCATCGAATGTCTTACGATAATCTATCCAGGCAGTACTAAGATTTTTCTTTGTACTGTAGCAGTTTTTCAGGATCATTCTGTTAATAAGCAATTGGTCTTTACATCGGTAACAGCCACGTTTGCCCCCTTTTTGTTCAAGCGGTAACATATCTTTTCTTTCCAAGAATAAATATATCTGTTTTGTTAAAATAGATTTTAATATTTTATATGTTGTCGGAAGGCAAGTAATAGGTCTGTAGTTTTTCGGGTTGTTTGTGTCACCATTCTTGGGTAGAAGAAATGTAATTCCTTTGGTCATCCATGTAGGAATTTTAGTGTTATCGTCAACCATTTCTTGAAGTTCTTTGGTTTATTTTTTATGTGCTGTATTTAAATAATATATCCAAAATTTAGTAATTTTTATCTATACCTTGAAATTTCCAATTGTGTGCTTTTTTAGTGCAAATTTAACATCCTCTTATGTAATTCCAGCTTATGTCTCTTCTGGTTTATTTTTGATTCATTATTATTATTATTATTATTATTATTATTAGTAGTAGTAGTAGTAGTAGTATTATATCCACATACGGTTATTATTATTATAATATTTGGCATAATATTATTATCATTCCATATCGCATATGATTATTGATATACGACAAAAAAAGTTTCCACAACATTCGCGTTTAATTACTTTTCTAATTTTTTATTGCCTACTACCATAATTTTTTATTTGTTATCAGAAAATAAAGTATTGAAACCTTGCCTTCGCTAAAAGAAGTAGACTTTACTGCTGCGTAAACCCAAGTTTACTCAGTTGTCTTCAAAACCAAATCTCAGTGATTTACGTTAGAATAAATGAACACATTAGCAAGATTGAGAAACGCCTATAGTCCTCGCATGTGATAGTAGGGATGTTAGCAAGAGAATTCAAATTACTCCCTCCTTCTGAAGCTATTACACACTGTTGAGAAAGTGTTTTTAAGGTGTTTTTAATCTATCTATTAAAATACGCAAGCAGCAAAACAATCCAGAAGCTCGTGTTATAGGGCTCACTTGTAAAACAGGATTGTACAAGTTTAGCTGCAGAAGCATTTGTAAGTTAAAAACTGAAAAAAAGGACAGAAAAGAAAGTAATTCATGTCTGACACATGAAATTATTCCCGTAGGGCAAAGCTTACACATAACTAGAAAATTAAAAATTTACATATATATTTACATGCTTGTATTTTATTGGTAACAAACAGATTCCCTATATCAGACTTATTATGAAAATTAATGAGATATTCAGCTAAATCAGGTTTTGAGTTGATCAGAAGTTGTCTTCATAGAAGAAGTGCGACACCGAGGTTTAAAGTTTTATTGGTTTGGCCAAATTTGCATTCGAGAAGCTAAGCAGAGTACAAGTGAATATCGTTGGAAACAAAAAAAAAGAGTACTGAAAAATTTACGTGATATCCGTTCTTCTATATGGCAGCGAATGCTGAACAATCTCATCAAAAATGAAGAAGAGACTTGAGGTTAGAGAAATATGGTTCTACAGAACAACGCCGGGGAAAACATGGGCAAAATATACGAGCGATTTTGAAATAAATTGAAATAAAGGAAACTAATATGTAACATCCGGAAGTGACAGTTAAAATTTCGGGAAACGTGATAAGAAAAAGAGGGTTTGAAAAATCTGATAATCATAGCGAGGAGAGTGGAAAGACGGAAGGTGGAAAGCATTGCGTGACATACCTGATGAACTTGAACAATAGATAGCAGGAAAAGTGTTTGGGAGACATAACAGAGAGATAAATCTTAAGAACTAAAAGGGACAAAAAATGTGGAGGGCTATGATCGTGTACGTCGTGAATGAACATGGTATTTAGCAGAAGCATAAATGACATGTATTATTTTATATATTTTCCTCCTGTCACGCAAATAGAGAGACAAAAGCGAGGTAACGTCTGCACAGTTCATTTTTCTTAACTACCAGTTGTGAAAGCTCTTGTCGCTAGAACACATTTTAACAAGTCTTATTATTTTATTTTTTGCATTAACAATGTCAAAGATTTATAATATATATATATATATATAAATGTAAGAGACAATGAAAAACCTGTATTAGTTGTCTCTCACATTTATAAATATTGTCTTTTCTACATGTTAACTCTGAGAGATTTTTCAAATATATATATATATATATGTATCTTTTCTGTTATAATGAAGACCGTTGTACATATATATATATATATATATATATATATATATATATATATATATATATACTGTCTTGCTCAGGAGTTTGGATTACGTTCTTATCTTTATCTCACAATGTAAGGTATTCAATAATAGGTACGTCAATATTTATGTTACCGTCATTTATCTGGCATATCGATATAAATATTTTGGCATTTGACGGCATGGGCCCACTCGTAACTGATAATTAATGTATTTACTGTAACTAATCGGATATGATGTACCATATATGGATCTACTTTTCAAAGTCCTGTTATCCTTTCTGTTCAATAATTCAGTAATAAATTAGTTATTTTAAAAATAGTGTAAAGGGTTATTCAGGCTTTCTCTTTGAAAGATAATTTATTACATGCATAATATGCTTGAAATAGCCATCAGGTGAAAGTTATCTCTTAACGACCACATCTTGGTAACAATATGGTCGTTCAATAAAGATTGGCTGCAATTGTGAATTTTGATATATTTTTTAAATATTGCAATTAATTTCTCTATTTAATTTTTTTCAGTTCGTATAATTTGTTTCTTTTCTGAACATAAAGTATGCACAAATTGCCTAAATATTTGTAATGTCCGAAAGTTTTGACAAATTTTGCAGCTATTATGTAATATGATTTTTATTACATATATATATTCTATTTTTACCCGAATGTATGAAGTATTTATCTATGTATCTAGAATTATAAAAATGTTTTTGTTTTTCGAACATGGTCAACAAAATATTCGTTATGTGCATAGTTGATGTTATTGACGTGCTGAACGTGTTTAGAAAAAAGATATTACAACATTTGATATATGCATAAAACTTCCATACATTCAGTTAAAAAAATATCCTTGATATGATTAAAAGAATAACCGAATGTATTTGGACATAAATAATTTTCAGACATTTTTGCTACTTTATATCCAGAAAAGTTAATATATACAAACATTAATCGCAGTGTTTTATCATTTATTTTTAATGAAACTTGTATAAATGATGTATTACTGCCCAAATACACAATTGTTCATTGGGAAGTACATAGTGTATAAAACCATGTCTTCAGTAAGCTAAAGTTCGACACAACTTGAGACAACTACTTAAACTGTAGTGTCTTTCTTTATCTGAATAAGAAAGCTAATCAGAATGGTGTTTAAAATATGCAGAGTCACTGCGTCTGGATGTGTATTCAGGTAGGTTCCAGGGCTTTTCATAATTTTGTTAGGAGTATATGTCCCATACATATACAATCGGATTGAAATTTGGCGAATGTTAAGGTCAATGGAGTACTTGAAAATCCGCCAAATATTCCTGGAACCAGATTCGTTTTACTAGCAGAGGATGTGCGATGGATACGTTATCTTGTTAAACGAAGCTGTCACCACCTGCTGAGAATAAAATGATACAGCTTTCTTGAATGATGAGCTATCCTCTGGTACATGATTTATTGTCCCCATTTTCGTTGTTATTATCATAACGTTTCGACTTATACCATTCAAACTTCTTCTCTCGTCGTTTCGAGTAAGGGTATTTTGTCTTGAACTTGAAAAAATTTACACTAATAAACATTTCTGGTTTCTCTGTTTCGTTTTTATTTTGAGGTACAGACGAGATATTGCTACTTCTTTTGTCTGAACAACTCAACCAAGTGATTGTATTTTGAGCAGCAATTTCACCCCACCCCAAACATTCTTTACGTTGACCAGTAAAAAAATTATAATTCTATAATTTGATGACTTAAACCGAATACGCTTCATGCCTCCCCAGATGCAACTGCTATCGCAAACTTGCTGCTAATCTTAACTCTCTGTGTCACGGCTTAATTTACATTTACTGTCACTTTTAAAACCTTGTCGCCATGTGTAGCTATCAACGCTTTCAGTTAACTTTTTTACTTTATTAATGGCTTCCATATTTTCTAATCATTTTATTCTAAACAGGGTGATAACTAAATATAAGAGGAAAAGAATGAAGATTTAATGACGAGAAAATACAATAAAAGGACCTGGTTTCAGAAAAGCAGAATATGGCGATTGATGTTGCATTGAAGGTTTTTCAATATTGTAGTTGGCAGGGAAGCAAGACTTTGGAAGAGAAATTCCGAAGCAGAGAATAGAACTTTAGCGAGTTCAACAGCAAATCGACGAGATCTATTAGACAATGTAGAAGTCAGATTAAATCCATACAGTTGATATCCTAAGAAGGGTATCGATATTTATAGAAAAAAGTGAAGGAAACAATTTTATAGCGCTGTTAAGGTTACAGAATTTGCGATGTATGACATTGATTTATGCTATAGGCCATTTGAGGAGCCTAGTCTATGTGAAGATTTTTCCAGATGCTTAGATCTCCTCTATTTTCCTCTTTTGTGTTGAATTACGTAATTCTAGTTACTACCAATAATTCACAGCACTTAGGGTTTAAAACTATTCTTCAGATAAAAAAGCTTTATTGTAGCTTTCCATTTAGTTTTAATTTAAATCTAGAGGATTAACTTTACTCTTTTAAATAAATAAAATACACGGGTGTATTTTAAACATAAATTATATTGATCGGAATTTTTTAATAGTTTATTAGTAAAATTTTAGTCCTTTTACATCGCAGTGTAATTCTGTCTATTACAAAATCTTCCCAAAAATAAATATACTTTCTTGAATTTTTTAAATAAATATTTAAAATTATAAGGTATAATTATTCTGGTTTGAAACAAATGCTGTTCACTTTAACTTAAAATAACACAGAAATTCATTTTTTAAACAAACAATAGCTAGCAGTACCTGACAGTAGCAATGTTTACGTGTTTGACGAGTGTTGAGAAATGACGAAAAAGTGATGAAAAGTTTATTGTTGTTGTAAGAAGTTTATCTAAAACACGACTGAAGAAAATCACGTGATCGCTTTTGCATATTATTTTTAAGTAGTCAGTAATCTTAAAATAGTTCGAAAATATTCTGCATAATCTAGATTTATGAATGTTGTTTACATTTAATATAGTCATCGCTCATATTTTCTGTTATATTGTGTATTATCAAGCATACTTTGAAAACTGATATGTTTATATACATAACAAATTCAAAATATTTTAATTAATAAATATAATTTTAACTTAATAATAATATAATCTAAATGGCTGCATTTCTTAGAGAATTTTAAATGATTTCAAACTTAATAAATTTTTATAATTAAAATTTAAATAAATGAAAACATTTCTTGTAATTATTCATTACTCATTTTTTTTTAAAACAATAGTTTTCTTAATCGGAAAGAGAAATTCATATTTATAAAAAGCAGTTAAAAGTAAAAGCTTTTTCTAATTAAATAATATAGTTTTATTACATTTTTAAGATTCAGAGCAGATTTCAGGTAAATGGTGTTACGGCTTGACAAAAACAAATTTATTTAAAGTCTCCAAGGAATTCTGCTTTTAACTAATATAAATATTAAGGAAAGAAATATTTAATTTCTTTAAATATTCTAAAATTATGTAAGTGGGATAACAAATGTAAACTATATATGTGTATAATTTTACCATGATTTTCTAAAAGAGAATAATCATAGAAAACATTCATTTGTAAAAAAGTAATGGAACTTTTATTAGAATCAGAAAATTATTTGATTTTTGCAAGAATTTCTAATTGTGTTTTTACCGGAAAAGGGGCGCTGAAACTCCTTTAGTAATTTTTAGTGGAGCGTTTATGAAAAAAAAATATATATATATATTTTTAACCAAAATTTCTAACGTGCGAAGAAGCATTAAACTTGTAATAAGAGCAGTCAAAACAGCAAATAAACGCCAAGGCAATACCGACATCATCTTAGCAATTAGCAAGAGATGATTTTTAAAATGAGAATAACTGCAATGAAATATATACTATAAATAATAATAATATATTCATAGAAAAATACTGCATTTAGAAAATGTAACAATAACATCGAAAATGAGGACTAAACTGGAAGCGGCCGAAATGTGGTTCTACAGAAGGATGCTACGGATATCGTGGCCTGAGCATACAAGCAACGACGAAGTGTTAGAAAGAATGGCAACAAAAAGAAAATTGATGCTGAGCATCAGGAAGAGACAATTGAAGTTCCTGGGACATGCAATGAGGAAGGAGAGCCTGGAGAACCTGATACTGACTGGACAGATAGAAGGAAGGAGAGACAGAGGAAGGCAGCGGATAACATATTTGCAGGGTCTGATCTGGTGGATGACGGAACGGGGGTTGCCAGGAGCAACAGGAACAAACATACTAAGAACCACAAGGAATAGGGAGACGTGGAGATCCATGATCGCCTACGTCCTGAAGGGACAGGGCACATAGAAGAAGAAGAATGATATAAAGCAATCTAGGGATACGATTTCAGAATTTGGCATGTAAAAGATACGAAAAATATTATTAGATTAAAAATCTGAAAAATAATCTAAAACATTTATCTCGTACTGAATCATGTGACGAGTCTTCCCTGAAAGTTTCATTCGAATTCATCAAGTAGTACTTACGATATCGCAACCAAGGACAAACAGATAACCTAATATCATCATCTATTTAACCTATTGCTAGGGAAACGCGACCGAATACATTACCTGAACCTCAATTCAATAAAAATCGTAATAAAAAATTGTTTTTCTTTTGAATAATAACACACATTTGAACGATAAAACGTTTTTTTTTATTTTGGGAACTTTTTTCCTTTTAAAGTAAATTACTGCAAGTATATACTTAATTTCCTTCCTCCATCATACTTTTTCCGTACATGAACCGCCATGACTGATTGGATTGTCTTATTACTAGTTATAACTGCTCGATATTCTGTATTTACCTTGGTAATCTTTGGTGCAACTCCAAAGAAATAAATACAATGAGTTCTTGGTCATGTTTTCCGATGTTATCAGCTTCAATTCATAGATTCCTCCGAAATGTTCAGCTACTTCGGATCAACAATTGATATCTAAAGATAACTTGATAGATTAATGGTCAAAGCTTTTAGGAAATAGCACCTCAACATCTTTCTTACTATGCGTGATGATAACAACAAAGATGATGTGAATTAATTTTTTTTTTTTTTTGTAAAAACAAATTTACACAAGTAAGAATACATCAACACGGATTTAGTGAATCCCTGTTGACATTTTGTATTCCCTGGTCTTTTTAATGTTTGCATAGAATGTGCTATGTCTGGGATTCTTACGATTTTGAATTCATAGTTGTCTTTTTCCTAGACTGATTGTCAACCCAGGGCTACATAGCACAGTCCCGTCATCTATTTAACCCATAAATAAAAAATAAGTGATGATTTTATTACTTGCCTCGTAATATTTTTGCGAACTGGGATGTAATGAAATCGGTTAGAATTCGAACTTTGGTTGGAAGTCGATTTATTATATTACCTGCATATTTATCTGTATCTTTTTAATCATTTCACTAGAAGTAAGGCAATAGAGCCACTAACACGCAGAGTGTTACTCAGTGTAAAGTTATATAAGACAAAGAATATTAAGGAGTGAAAACAATAAAGGGACATATTTTAAGAGGAAAGAATATAGGAATATAGCATTTAATTAAATAACTACTTGAAGTTTACATATAAAATATGAGTCACATTTGAATTTAAAAACATCATTCATATATAAACATATATACCAATTAGGACCAGCTAAGACAAGCTTACTGGCCATTTACCACGTATGTAGATGATAGGTGAATTTTGACTAGCGGCAGGATGGTATGCGATTGAGTTCCCCAAATTAAAATCTGGCCTTGTGTAACTAGTTCGGGACTGGGTAAATAAATATATTTACACACACACACACACACACACACACACACACACACACACACACACATATATATATATATATATATATATATATATATATAACAGTAAGCATATTTTCGACACAGTGAATTTTGTCTGTTTCAGCAATTCCCAATATCCATATACAATAATTATGTCAGTTGGGCGACTTTGAAGGTGTGTGAGCTTCATCAATCAAAATAGTTATTTTGATTGTTTGAATATAGAAGTTTTGTATTATTTTCGGTGTCTAACGCCAAACATTCTTCGGCACCTAGCCAGACAAGTTATAACACTTTCATTGTGTTAGGATGAGTGTAACTTTGGTCTGTATTTACAAATCGGCACATGTAAGAGTTAGCACCAGAAAGGTGTTAAGCTCACTATTCTTAGACTTTTCTGTTACTATTTGATTCTTCGATCACTATTTTGACATTACTTGCAATTTTTAGTTTGTTTCTTTGTTCAGTAAAATATAATTCATTTATTTACTATTGGAATGAAGACAGTTGAAAGTTTTCAAAATTGTTAATAACACTAAACATTGGGCTGCTAATTTGTTTCTCAGCACACCACTCCGCCAAAAGGAATAGCAAGACTTAACCCTCAGCACACCAGTGATTTATACTGCAATTTTGCTGAGTGCATCTTAGTTACAGTTTGTGAGAAAATGTACGTAATACGACGTGATCGGTTTCTTGGATATGGTAAAGAGTACTCTCAAACTCTCGGTCACGATACCTTGTGAATGACGGCTTCCGGACAGTTCCGTTCACAAAATTTCACTCAGAAGTCCTAGGTCAACGGCTTTGTTATAACATTCATTTTGTGATCATGAAACACGCGTTCGAATCTGGCCATTGTTATTTCATTCGTTGTGGTGATTTTTGATGTTATCGATCTAGGGACATGATCCTGGTGAGCTACAGCTTTGAAAAGTGTCTAAAAATCGATAACGTATGAATAGCAGTAGTAGTAGTTGAATAAAACTTGAGTGAGCACGACTTATGAAAAGTAAAACGAAAAAAAGACAATATTCAACAATATTTTGACACTATGTCTGTCTGTCTTCAAGTTATGTTAAGAAAATGCCATACAACTGTAAAAATATAGAGAATCTACAAATAATAAATTTCTCTGCACAAAGGGAGCTTGTCTTAAGAACACGGCTGTACTAGTAATAAGCGCGTTAAAACGAATGAAACGCAACCAGAGTAAATGGCTTACAAATGAAACATGAAAATATGATGGGACCCTTACTCGTCTGAGAGTTTTCCGATAGTTGATTAAATTTTAAGAGGACTTAAACAGCCTAGTATAGATACTATCGAACTATCCTCTCATTCTCTTACTTTCCTCGGGGCGAGAAGTTATTACTTTGCATCAGTACCTATATTCATGCGTTTTGCGGGTCGCAATGTCTGTAGATTTGTGGTGATACCGAGCAAAGCGAGGGACCACATGTTTGACCTCAGAGATCCAGAAAGCAAATGACCAAAACTGGTCTTTGCGCACCCGGCTCTACGCATATTTTCCGGTATAAAACCAAAAATATATAAATATCAAATTCCAGTTCGCATGCCTACGCGAATGTTATTTACCGGGCAATGGGAAGCCCAGAATTAAATACGGGTTTATTCAGAAATGATCTGCTGGGACCCACAAAGACGAAATAAAAAGCCGACACAAAAAGCATCACCAGAGTTGAGAAAGTGCGAGTATAATTAACACACCCCTTGACCTCGTCAAGCGATCTATTATGCTCGCCTCGGCTTTCCCTCTCACCTTCTTCGCTGTCCCCTGAGCTATGTAACTGACCAACGGACGGAGGCATTCCTAACTGACAAACGCTCCCACATACATACACACAGACTCTCTTTTCAGCATGTATTGCTATGAACATTTTAACGTCCTTTTTAACCCATCGTAAAGACGTTATTTTATTTGTAAAATAAACCTTAATTGATATATGTATGTATATATATAAATGTTGTTTCTATACTCAATTTGATTTTCTTGTTTTATAACCCTTTTTATAACTTATAGTGGGCTATCTACTAACGAGGCCAAATTCAGTTAATCTGCTTCAACGCACAACTACTTTTCACTAGAACTATAGATTCTAAACATGTTTTTAAAAATGTCGACCATAAAATGTTCGTAGAAATTACAGACGGTTGTAATAAAAAGTTTCACAAAACACTCACATTCTAGCAAATCATTCATATTTTATCCGTGATCCACCTGTAAGAATTAAGTTTCAGTTGTACAGCTTCTTCCTGAGAAGCACTGCTCTGTGGAACCGAGTCCCAAGATGATTGTTTCGCCGATCAAAACAATCCACCTGTTTAAATCTAGGATTAAGGTTTATCTACCCCTATCTGCATAAACTGTCTCTAAATGTAACCCTCTGTATTGAGTGGTTTCCGGGATTTGTACTCGGTGAACTTTGCAATAAATAAAGATCTGTTCATGTAACATAGTAGCAATAATAATAATAATCCTTTCATATGAACAGCTATGAATAATCTGATAGGTCAAATATAGAGATTAAATAACAAATAGCAGCAAAAATTATAACTTCATATAAAAGAAATAATTACTAAAAGTATTCCTGATAGACACAGTTTACAAGAGTATTAAGCGGTTTTAAGGTGCGGAGCTGCTCAACTCCATAGGCCATTATTATCAATATTAAAACTTATAAAATGTATACGAGATAGGAATAACTTATCAGGATTTGTACCAACAGAATGTATACATTTATTATATTGAAGAAGTAAGAGATCATACTGAGTTAAAAGCATAATAATAATAATAATAATAATAATAATAATAATAATAATAATAATAATAATAATCGCTTCTTTGTCAGCTGTCGCTTGGCAACCCATTTAGAAGAAGGAAAACTCCGAACAACAATCAGCAACTCAAGGTGTTAATCGTGCCGAGGAGTGAATGGTTACTGCGTTATGAGGTCATAAACGATTCCTAAAGGCTTCGGAACCCTGTTTCTAAAATAACATTACCCATCGTGCCGGGCAACATTAGGTGGACTTTTGAACCAGTGCGTCACTCGTGGAAAAAATATGAGAATTACAAACAGAAATAAAAATGCCTGTATGGCTCTTCTTCCAATGGTTAAACAGAGAGTCCGTCTTTCAAGAGGAAACCTACCTAAGGTCGAAAAATCTGCCATAGGAACAAACTGCTACACAAAGAATGAATCTTCAGGTCCCCACAACCAAGATAATCATAATGATGGCCGGGAAAATTCTCCAGCTAGATCTATAACTGTATATTTAAAGAAAGAAAAAATAAAATGGTCTCGTGAGGAGTACAAAGTCGTTATGACTGCATTTCATGATGCGTCACTCAAACGCCAAAAAACATCACTCGCTAAACATATGACATTTAGCGAGAAAATGTTGGACAAACAAATAAAAGTACATTGACGAAAATAAATTAGCCAATGTACGAAGATACATCATGCAAAATAATCGATTGACAGAGGCTAAAATTTATGAAATAAAAGGAATTTCAACCAGAATAGATGACTCAACAAAATATGAAAAGGAACCGGAATCAGGAATAAAATTAATAACATCAAACAAGCCACAGGTCATAATGTAGAAACCGTGTTACACAAAAATCACTGTGAAGATAATGCTTTAATTTCAAAAGTGCTGGAAAGGTATGATCTGAGTCAGTACAAGACAAAAATAAAACGAGTTCAGAACACATTGAACAGAATTATTTTACGGAAAACAAGAAAGCATACAAGAAGCCAAGGAAGAAATCAAGAAACTTATAAGTCAGATACAAAATATTGCAATGGAGGAACGAGAACAACTCCCAAAAATACAAACAACAAAGCAAAACCTTGAAACTATCAAGCTCTACAATGCAGCACTCAAATTAGTTTTAGATGAAGAAGACAATCATATAACTCTCAATGAAGCAATATATGCATCAGCAATAGCAGCAACAAAAAACAAACTGAGCATCAAATTAAAAACAAATCAGCTTCTTAGAACTGAAGATCCACCTTGGAAAAGTAAAATAGAAAAAGAAATCGAAAAACTTAAAAGTGAATTATCAGTACTCGATGAACTGTAAAGAGGAATAAATGTAAGAACTAGAAAAGGCAAAACAGTCGAAAGAATATACAACATTAGAAAGGTAAATGAAGTCCTATCAACTAAGGAAAAAATAACGCAAACCATACAACTGAAGGCTCAAAGAATAAAACGCTATGAGAAAATACCAAGATTCTACAGTCAAACCAAGATTTTCAAACCGATGTAAAGAAATTTTACAAGTAAATAGGTAAAAAAACATTGAAGTGACAGTCCCCCCAAAAATGGAAGAAGTTATAGAGTTCTGGGAAAAGATATGTGCTTGCCCTAAAGAACATAACAAAAAGGCAGACAGGATTGCGCAAGAGATAGAAAGAATGAAAAATAAACCAGAACTGATATGGGCTAGAATCACAGAAGAGGATGTTAAATGTGTACTGAAAAAAGCACACAATTGGTAATTTCCAGGACTAGATAAAATTCCTAACTTTTGGCTATATTATTTAAACACAACACATAAAACACTAGCCAAAAAACTTCAAGAAATGGATAGCGATCCTACTAAAGTTCCTGCACGGATGACCAAAGGAATTACATTTCTTCTACCCAAGAAAAGTGACACAAACAACCCGAAAAACTACAGACTAATTACATGCCTTCCGACAACATACAAACTATTAAAATTGTTTTAACAGAACAGACATATTTTTTCTTGGAAAGAAATGACACACTACCGCTTGAACAAAAAGGGTGCAAACGTGGCTGTTATAGATGTAAAGACCAATTACTTATTAACAAGATGATCTTGGAATACAGATACAATCCAAAGAAAAATCTTAGTACTGCCTGGATAGATTATCGTAAGACATTCGATAGTGTACCACATTCTTGGATTTTAAAGACTTTAAATATATACAAGGTATCAGCACTCATCATCAATTTCATCAGACAATGTATGTCGATATGGAAAGAACACTTTACCACAATCATATAAATGGGAGCTATATGGTGAAATAAACATCAAAAGAGGTATATTTGAAAGTGACACTTTGTTTCCCTTAATATTTTGCATATCAGTAATAGCATTAACCAGTCAACTTAACAAGACAGAATGTGGTTATAAAATAGCTCAAATGAAAATAAGCCATCTATTTTATATGGATGATTTTAAGTTGTATGCTAAGAATGATAATGAGCTGGAAGGTCTTCTGCAAACTGTAAAATGCTTCAGTGAAGACATCGGAATGAAATTCAATTTGAATAAATCTGCTTAAGGTACAGTTATATGAGTATCACTACAACAAACATATTCAGTTAGCTTAGACACTACTGAATTAATAAAAGATTGAGAGCCAGGAGAAGCTTAAAAATCCCAAGGTGTAAATGAGAGTGAAAAACTTCACCAGAAAAAATGAAAGAAATAGTGCGTAAAGTTTTCTATAGAAGGATACGACTGATATTAAAAACTGAATTGAATTCTCAGAACTGAATTATGGTCATTAATAGCCTTGCTAACCCAGTGGTCCAATATAGTTTCAACACTTGAACTGTACTCTAAACGACATCAGACGAATGGGTTCCAAAAGAAGAAAGCTTCTTTCTAAGCATAAGATGCATCATACATAGGATTATGTAGACCATCTATACCTATCCCGGAAAGAAGGTGGAAGAGGTCTTATTCAGCTAGAATATTCATACAAGACAACAACTATTGGCTTACTAACATACATAGAAACAACAAAGGACTGGATGATACGTTTAGTTAAATAACATTAAAGCAGAAAGAAAATATTCAATAATGAAAGAAGGCAGTAAATACAAACAAGATTTACATTTAGTAGATTCTGTAGAAAAGCAAAATAGAAGCCAAGAACCAAATATTGCTGCAAAAACTATGAAAAAAAAGGCAGGGAGAAATATCTTCAACAAATGAAACAACGCTGGCAAGAGAAACCTCTGCATGGCCAATATCCAGTCAATACTCATTAATGGTTACGTGCATCTGGATTAAAGTCTGAAACTGAAGGCTTTATCGTTGTATCGCAAGACCAAAGTCTTTTCACTAGGAACTTTCAGGCAAATATTATACATAATAATGTGGATCCGAAATGAAGGTTCTATAATAAATACCAACAATAGACCATATAATCTCATGATATTCTGTACTTGCCCCAAATGATAGAGTGGGGCAATATTTACATTGGACAATGTGCAAACACCATGGAAAATATGTAAACAAACAGTTATGTCACCATTACATGGGATTACACTATCTACACAGACAGAAAAATTGAAGCAAATAGGCCAGACATTATTGTTAAAAACCAGAAAGAAAATATTGCCTAATAATTCATGTCTTGTCCAGCTAATTGTAAGATAGCAACCAAGGAATTTGAAAAACTGTCAGAATATAAAGACCTGGAAATTGAAATAGAAAAAAATGTGAAATTGAAAACAAGGATCGTGCCAGTGATAGTAGGTGCACTTGGAATTATAAAAATGGAACAAAACAACACATTGAAAGAATCCCTGGAAACCCCAGCTTAAGAGATATACAAAAAATTGTCTTTGGCCCACACACTAAGGAGAACTTTGTCTATGTAACGCAAAGGATGTTATAGGAGATATAAAAATATGAAATTGTGCCATAAGAACACACAACGACATACCTTATATCTTCCCGCAGACTTTGTAGTTAGAGCGACCATAGCAGAAATCGAAATATTATGAAAAATGATAACATAATAATAATATTATCCTCTTATTCTTCTCGGCAAGCCTTTTGATCTCAATAGATTCGTGGTGTTTTCACTTTACCAATATAAAAATATATATATTTTTAATATACTTTTTTTTTATCTTGGTGAAGTTAGATTGGATGTAGAAAAAATATAACTTACTTGTTAGTCAGTTGATGAGTTGGTTATATAAACGTGGGACTAACAACGAAGGCCTCATTCTTCATGAATGTGGTTAGTAATGCATTGTTGTCGTCCGGTTTTCTTCTCTAAATTAGAATGATAGATAAGCCTGTACGCCTGGGCGCCTGGGCACCCGTGGGTACATCCGGAATTAAAAATGTCTGGGTTAGTTGACATGAAGCTGTTTCGAATTGAAATCTACCTTAAAGGTTATGCCCTGCTTTTATCAAAACGGTTCAACTTTATCGCTCAGATTTGGCTTCGATGTCAGTCACTGGAATCCATTATTAGCCTGAGAATAACGATTGATTTATCCGGCTTTATCTATCTGTAACCCAGCATCACCTTTTCGTCCATTCGACGCCTCATACGATAATAATAATGATAATAAGTAAAGTTTGAAGCGATCCCTCAAATAATAATCACCTGACTTTGTTACAAAGTTAGAAAAAATTAAAAAATTTAAGTGAAATACTTATATACTGCACCATAGTTAAATGATCGCCATAAAAAGTCCTAACTTTTTTATTTTGTTGTATGTGGTCTTGTAATGTTGTGGAGGTTAGGAACTTGTTTGTTTTTTTTTCATGAGTTCTGGACCAGCTTGGAAATAAACATTTATAGACACTTTGAAGATTATTGACAAATAAATGTGCAATTAATGTTTCACGGCGTTTTAGGGATTCTAAATAAATATCTCGATGATACCGACACATGCACCTTAACTTTCACCGGGGAATATAATCTTTTGCGGTCAGTTGCAGGGGTTATTTGCTCTTCACTGACTATTGCACTTGGGAACACATTTTTCTTTAAGTGTACCTCTATCCCTATCTCACACACACACACACACACACACACAACACACACACACACACACACACACACACACACACACACACACATATATATATATATATATATATATAATAAAGGAATAGGATTGTTATATATATCTGTATGCAGTGTGGGTATAGAAGAATCCAAAGGAGTATCTTGTACATACAGTGGTAGAATAAATCTCTAAGAGAGCTCTAAATATATATGTATATAAATACATATAGAGCAAATAGAAGAAAAATTAAGGCTGACATGTTATTTTATGGTAAATCGAGGGTATAGACCTATTTCAGACGAACCATCATCAGCTTCCGTCTTTATTGCACAAAGAATTTTACACGAATGAGTTTCACAAAGACCTAAAAAATGTGTTTAATTGTAATATATGTCGATTTTTTTCTATATACGGGTTTTATATGTCTATGACATTGCTACGGGTCTGCAATCCAACTGTCAAGTTGAATGTATCTTCGAACTTTTGTTGACATCCGCCGCTACGCGTGTCCTCTGTTTTTGCTGGTGTCTGAGTGTATATATCTATGTGTGTGTTCGTATGTGTGTATATGCATATACGTATCTGTGTACGTGTACATATATGGGTATACATATATATGTGTGTACGCATTTACGTGTGTGCATGAGTTGTATGGGTACATGTATATGTTTTTTTTTTTTTTACAGTACTAAAGTTATACATGAATATAACTGTACTGTTGACCGAAACATTTACCTAAATTATGGTATTATTATTTTTATTGTATTGTTAACCGAATAATTAGTATAATTTTGATTATATAGTGGTGTGGTGGTAATTGTGATTGAAGCAAATTGATTAACTAGTATATCTTAATTGTTTAATTTTCTTAGTTTTTTTTAAAATTCCAAATTCATATCCTTTCAGTAGTAATATGTAAATTTATTTTTAAACTAGATAATTAAGTTTAAACTAAATTTAAATAAAATAATTAGGCTTACTTTTAAATGAATTTTTTAAAAATTTTTAAATTTTTAAAATTTTATATTGTATTATATTTGTTTTGTTGATTGTTATTTTGTTATTATAATTTTGTTTATATCGGGGTGTGAGTATTTTGTGATCACAACAGATTAACTAACTGTTAATTTTTTAGACTCCAATTTCTTTCAACGTGAATTTATAATATTTATCTATTTTTATTTTCTCATTTTCTCCTATCATCTTTTCTTTCTATTTTAAATTTATTCCACTCTTCTTTCTTCTCCTCCCTTTTCATTTGCGCTTTAAGATACTTATCCTTTCTTTTTAACGCTCTCTCTCTCTCTCTCTTTCTCTCTCTCTCTGTCTTTCTCTCTCTCTCACGTTACCCACTTTCTTTACTTTTCAAATCTACGGGTCTGCAATCCAACTGTCAGGTTGAATGTATCTTCGAACTTTTGTTGACATCCGCCGCTACGCGTGTCCTCTGATTATATGTTGTGCATATATATATGCTTATGTATGAATATGTGTGTGTGTTCGCCGAACTGATGTATTTTTCTTAAATTTTCTCTTTTAAGGGAGTGACCGTTATTTTTATTCGTTTTTTTTAGGTCTTTGTGAAACTCATTCGTGTAAAATCCTTTGTACAATAAAGACGGAAGCTGAAGATGGTTCGCCTGAAATAAGCCCAAACATCCGATTTACCATGAAATAACGTGTCTGCCTTAATTTTTCTCATATATGTATATATGGAGATAGAGAAAGAGAGAGGTACACTTAAAGAATAAATTGATAGTCATTCGCCGACAGATCTGTTTCGCAGTGATACAGCTCATCATTACGGTTAGACCACAGATTGATTCTAACCAGGATTGAAACCCGACCGAATTGACACCAGCCAGCGTAGAATAACGATGGCTTTTAGCAATGTAACAATGTAATATACGGCAGTAGCTGAGAGTCTTCAAATTAATTATTGAATGAACGATGCATATATGCTTAATTAGCTACTGTTTTACAAAGTTTACCATTCCTGCACGGTGTGAGAGTACAGTGTGTTAGCGTAAAATTTAAAGTCCTTACATATATATATCATCCATATACAAGCCTGTTTCGCTGTATCATAGCTTATCAATGGGGATATACATCTACTTGCTTCTGGACGGGATCGAAACTCGACCGAGTTGGTGTCAGTCGGAATCTCTACACCCTACGACATAGACTCATAAAATGAGAGAAGGGAAATATTAGCGTGGTATAGATAAGCTGTGTAAACACACGTCAGTCATCGGAAGAACTCAATTCCTTGCTGAAAAGTAACACGTAAATTGCAGAAGTGGTAACTCTTTTTGAAATTTTAGTCTCAAGAGAGCTCTATCGTAATAGAAGCATTATATATATATATATATATATATATATATATATATATATATACACGCACTCTCACTTCCAAATTGAGCACTATGGAGGAATGGTAAAATTTGAAAAAACAGTCGCTCCTCACGCATTTACGCATCATTTATTCATTAATCAATTTGAACACACTCAGCTATGTCGTGTGTTTATATTGTATATAACACGCTAAAATCCGCCTTTAATCCTGGCTAGATGCAATTGGATGTCTAACCGTACTAATGAACTGTTATACAGCAAAAATAGATCTGTCTGCGAATGACTATATATATATATATATATATATATATTATAAATTCCTCATTACAATTACTTATATTTATATAGGCATGAAGAATCTGCCAATGACAATGGTTCACATTGATTTCAACATGCAACTTGGTTTTGCATTTACAATGAACTTTATTTACAATATTTTATTACCAGATATTTTTAAAATTACTTCACACCAAGTAAAGCGATAATGCCCCTAGGAGGCAAGTAGGAAAAGAGTGTAAAAAAGATTAGATTCAGTGAGGAGATTAAAGCAAAAAGACAGGAAAGGAAAAGGATTCAGAGTGAGAGAATTTGGCGATTGACATTGCATTTAAATTTTTGAATATTGCTGGTGATGGAAATGCAATGGAAATACACAGGCGAAAGTGCGAGAAAAAACTGTTAGAATAGAAGTGACGGATTATCTATTTGCTCGCTCTGGGGTGATAATTTAATATTACGTTTAAATTCTTCGAGTCTATTTCAGAATATTTATAGAAAGTCCAGAGCCTAGGCCCATCACAATGGTGAGAAAGTGACAAAAAGTGTGATACCAGATCAGAGTGGATTACATTACAGAATGAATTTTTGAATTTTAACAATAATATTTAAATATACGATATCAAAAAGTATCGGGACTTTTGCTAAGCTGAAGGATAATTAATTTACTTTGCACAAATTAGCCTTGAATTTTTCGCGTAACTTATAACATTTTTACTGTCATCCGTATTTTATAACCGTGATTGGAATTATAGTGTGTACAGTGTGTCGTCGCACCACACCACAGAAAATATTTTAGAAATTTTCATGAAAGGTGGCGTTTTTTGCAGTGGAAACGTGACCAACGAAAGCACGAATGAGTAACGACTCTGTTGACTTGAGTTTGAGTTTTGTTTAACTGTATATCAGACTTTGTGTGTTATTCAATGCCAAAAAAGTGGAGGTTTTAGGTATTTTTTAATGGTTTGGTTATACTGTGATGGTTGAATTATTCAAATTTTGATGGAAACTATTTTTATTTTTTTTTATTTTAGAAAACTGAAGATATCTCCTAGTTCCGTATTAAAAAATGTATTGCTGGTAATATTTCTTCCTTCAAAAATGTATTATGGCAATATTTTTTTTACTACAAAAAGTAGCATGGTTATAATATTTTCTTTCAAAAATGTATATTTTTTTCTATAAAGTCTATTTTAATGTATATATTTCTATAAAAGTCTATTTTTATACTTTGATAGTGTTTTGATCCCAGTTTTGGGGTTCACTATTTGTCCATAGTTGGGACCATAGGAAGTGCTTCCACTTTGGGTCAGAGTTGACCTGGGGAGAATAGCAATTAAAATGTGGGTCCATCCTCTTAGGATGCCTTGCTGCCGGATGCAGTTTACTGTCATACACAGGACCAACTCTATTGATAATTTATTTTAAATATACGAGCATTGGACATCATGAGACTGCTCTACCTGGACAGGCATTAAAGAAGGTGCACTACATTGACGTGATGCAGCGTTTATAGGATGCTGTTGGTCGGAAAGGCAGCAAACTGTAAGCTTCTGGCGAGTGAAAATTCTACCATGGGAACATGTCTACCTATTATTCGCGGTTCTGGACAAACATTTCCTAGTTCTGATAGCCACCATATTTCTCATGTTATGCATATTGTGACTTTTCCTCTTTCCAAATATGAAATTGCACTTGAAAGAAACGTCGAGGAAATTCAAGAGAATGCAACTTGGGAACTTCTCATTATCCACTAAAAAAGATGCTGGATAAAGTTCTTCTTCAGTAGGCAAACACTTTGGAAGTCGTATATAGATATATATATATATATATAGATAACATAGTACACTTTGTTTGCAATCCAGGTAAATTCCAATACAGACGAACTCAAGAGAACTCAATGTTAAATTCATTTATTTAATTTAATAGAGTAATGTAATTTATAAAAGATTTTTGATTATTACAATGGGTAATACATATTTCACCGCGTTTTGATGTTATTCTCGCGGCACGTAAGACCCAAATGGTACAACAGGTGGTTCTTAAAAATATCGAATATTATAGGGGGATACTTTTAGGACCAACTGTTGCACCATTTGGGTCCGACGAGCCGCGATAATAACATCAAAACGCGGTGAAATATGTATTATCTATTGTAATAATCAAAAATATTTTATAAATTATATATATATATATATATATATATATATATATAGAGAGAGAGAGAGAGAGAGAGACTTAATGAAAATGTGTTATCATATGAAGAGCAAAACTCTGCAACTGACCCCAAAATTTTAAACTCCTTCAAGAAAGTTAAGATGCATGTGTGTATGTCATCAGAATATTTGTTCAGAATACCTAAAACGCAGTAAAACACTGTTTGCACATGATTGTCAATAAACTCCAATGTGTCTGTGAAAGTTTAGTTCGAAGTGGATCCTGCAGTTATAAAAAGGAAACATGTTCTTAACCTCCACAACATCACGAGTTCTAAAGCCGAATTGAAATGTGTTGCATCTTTCCTTTTTTTATAATATCAGTCTCATTTTTTTTTTGATCTGACCACTTATAGTACACTCACCAGGAAAAGTATTATATTTAAACAGACTCTCATATCGAGATCGGCGTAGTATATTTTTTACACAAATGTATATACAATTAGCAAATGTTAAATGTTTTATGTTGCACCCGAATTCGAAAGTTGAATTCAATGCCGTAGATATTAAGATCTGGCTGGAATGCTGCATTAGATTGTCGGGTTCTTTAAAACTTATGAATTCCCTTCTTGTATCTGGAAAAATAGTGTTTCTTCTTTGATGAAATATATTTTTACAAACGACAGTCATACGTTTGTATACAAGTTCTACAATCTGTTATTTAAGGAAAAGCTATATTACAACTCACTTTTATGCAAGTTGTATATAAAAAACCTTTGTTATGTAATTTATATTTATTTAAAAAATTGTTATAATTCTCACTCTTATACAATCAAACAATATTTCGGCTTTAAATAATCTACAAAACCTTGTCAAGAAGTAAAATAAATCAATCAATATACAATCTGCAGAAGATTTAAAAATAACTGAAAAGTTCGTATCAGTAATTACTGGATCACTGGGAACTATCGAAGTGAAGGGATCGTATAAATAATTATCGTATCCAAGTGAAAAGATCGTATCAGAAATTATCGGAACAGTGGGAACTGTCCCAGTTATCTAAAGAGAATGAAATTAAGCTAATTCAACCGGTTCCATAAATAGAACTCTCAAGTATTGATGAATAATATATATATGTATTAAAGTAAACCTGTTTCGATGACGAAGAAATAATGAAGATGCAAATAAAATGTTATCTTGCGCAAACATTCGCTACTGCAGCTAAAAATCCTTGGGTATTTTTCTCAAGTAGAAGGTAAATCAAAGAATGGCTGTGTGCTTGAAGATACTCATTATATCCATCATCAAAAGTGGTGATAATGAGTTTATTTAATTATTTTTAATAATATAAAATGATTGCATTAGATTAATAGTTAATTAGATTTTTAAAGATTGAGAATAATTCACTTGCTTGATTCGATTAAGTAACCCTCAACGACAAACACAAAATAATAATAATAGTAATAATAATAATAATAATAATAATAATAATATTGGTGGTATTGTAAAAATAACAAAAAGAACATGCATAGAACCGAAATAAAATTTAAACTTATTCTAATAAAAGATCTGAAAAACGGTAAACTTTTTTCTTAATTTGTAGATTGAAAATTTACACATGATCGACGAAATTGTATGAAAATATATTTGTAATCAGTGTTGATTTTTCTATATCGTCACAAGAATATTGCATCTTCTGTAATACTAATGGTACATATTACTTAATGATAAGTCATACTTATTTTCTGAAAAAAGAAAAAGGAAAACAAATGTCTGTTTATTATGCAAGCTATGCTAACACAAACAAAATCTAATACAAACATATACTAGTTGATTAATAGTAACTCTATTTTATGTATGAGTGACCAGCCAGAAATCCTGACTTAATGGCCTGGCTTGGTTGAAGGAGCAAGTCTACTATACCAAACCAAAACATTGGGAGAAGATGAAGGGTGAATGCAAGAATTTATGTCTTCCGTACCACAGGTGTTTCTGGTGAAAGCAGTTGACGCGATTCCTGGGAGGTTAGCAAAGCTGGTAAC
Source organism: Ascarosepion bandense (assembly GCA_037127315.1). NCBI lineage: Eukaryota > Metazoa > Mollusca > Cephalopoda > Sepiida > Sepiidae > Ascarosepion > Ascarosepion bandense. The sequence goes on from JBBBDQ010000222.1 coordinate 6,098,024, forward strand.
CAAATTTGGTACTCATACTGAATTTCAAATAAATCTTCATACTCAAAGCTTTCCTCTCATATCCATGTAAGATTATAGTTAATAATTGAATTATAAATATTTACAATGGGGAGTTCAATTTCAATCACCCTATATATCATTATATAGAAAAATTGTAGAGCAATAGAGGAAGTAATGCGATTAGATATACTAGCGTTTTTGAAAATATTGCCTACTTCACCATTATTAGGGCACCTCGGCGTGGTGTAATGGCTAGCAAGCTCGTCTCGCTAGAATCATTATAAGTGAGTTCGATCCTCACTGGGTATCCCCCCACTTTCAGCTTTGTGTTAATTTTAAGCTACGCTTAGAAAATCAACTTGATCCAGGTGTGGAGGTTGGGCTCAGGGCTAACAACCCTGCCCCATAAAAAAACAGTTAGTTACGGAAACTGCAAAATCGCTGCCCTACACACCATTGGGTGTAACGTTGTTTTTTTTTTCACCTTTATCAACTGTGATAATGTTAATATTAACTGTTATGGCGACACTTTCGACAACCTTTGACCAAACAGCCATTGCTAAGGTTGTTTAAACTTTATAAAATCTTCCAAGAAAGTATGTGTCTCAAGTTACCTGCTATGTTTTGTTTCATCAATAATGGAGGTTAACTTCTTAACCTTTTGTTGGAAGATGTGCATAACATCTTCATTATCTCTTTACTTCTGCTTCGAGAGCTTACGGCCACTTTGAGTTGACACACCTGTTCCCGAATGATCACCTAAGTTAAGCAAATTCAAACCTGGTCAGTACTTAGATCGGTGACCGCTTTGGGAATGCCAAGTGCTGTAAGATTAGTAGTGCGAGTGGTTTAATGGATAATTGATCAGACTTTTTCTTCGGAGAGCCAAGTTCTAATTCCATTTGTTTTCATTAAATTCACTCAAGCAGGAATATATTTCGGGAAAGTATGAACTCATATCTTCTCACATCTATAGATTAAATAATAAGACTTGTATAGCTAAAAACGTTATTTAACAAAATTACGTACAAAATAGTTGAATTTTGCATCTAGCGACCCGTAACAGTTGAGAGGCCGCAAAAAAGCAAACAAACAACCAATCAATGAGTCACATGCAGATTTGAATCGTTACTGTTTTTAAAAGTTCTCAAGTCTTGTAGTGTCTGTTATTTAGTGTTGTTCTTTTGGGATTCTTTAACGACTGGCTACGAATTTAGAAGAAGGATGGTTTCCACTAAGACCTACTGACTGTAGTCGCTGGGAAATCATTTTGATCATTGATGTGAAAGCATTTGTTTATATATGTGAGTGAATGAATTTAGATCCATGCAAGAATAGTAGAAAACGGTGTCTATATTAGTTTATCATCATTTCTATCAGCCAATATACCTGTTATAGTGTATTTTATAATAGATTGAAATTAAAATTTCAAAAAATAAAATTTGACAAAATAGCCTACTCTTTGCAGCAATAATTTAACCAGGAATGTAAAACAGATTCAAGCGTATAATTGATACAAGGTTTGAGAAACTAAAATCAACACCAGAACTAAGGTTCCATTTATAGAACTCTGATATTGTGTATGGTGGAATATGAAAAGGATGGCCCATTACAGACTAGTAGAATATGGTGAGATCATCAAAGTAGATGTTTAATTTTTTTGATTTGGTAAACGAAACATCACAATGAACGGACACCAAAGATCATGTTCCTCTAGATAAGAATTGATTAGCATACAATTGCGTTCAAGATATATTTAGTTGTAGCAATAAAATTGTTTTCAAAATATATCATCTAGATTTAACCTGTGAAAATTTCATGTTTTTTTTATTTTAATATTCTGATGAATCTTAATGATTGAATAAGCACATGGCAAATTTCATGACAATGAAATATCTACACAAATTCTTCTGTTGCATCATTAAATATTTGAATTTGAAAATTCAACAAAATATTGCAATAACAATCATAAATATAAAGTTCTTTCTCTTTTTCGTTCGCATCATTCCTTTTTTGCATTCGTTCTCTATGATGTTTACAGATTGCCTGCCTCTCTTCTGCACATAATCGTTCTCGTCTTCTTTTCTGCTGTTCTCTTGCTATCTCTATTTTTGTCTTATTCTTTCTTCCATAACAATGATTTTCTCCATAAATATAATGCATTTACAAAATACATTTAATTTCAATTATTGCAACAAATGTTGCTTCGTTAGGTATTACATTTTATATAATATAAATATTACGACTTGCTATGTTGTTCACAGCGAGAACGGAAGGACCGATTGAATAAAACAAATAAAAATAAAATGATGAAATGTATTTTCCTAATTTAAAGAAGAATCAAGATGAAGACAGCAAAGAAGAACTTGAACTTATTATCTAAAGCACAAAAACAATACAAGTGCATTATGCCTTTCTTTACTTTTTTATAATAGATGATAAATATATATATTTACACTAATTCTCTTTTTGTTCTACATTTCCGGTTAAAATTTTTCTTTCATCTGTGTTTGTGTGTATGTAGTCCGGCTTCCCATGTTTCATCTTGTTGTGTCTTTGTGTGTTCATATCTATTTGTAGAGCGCGACACATGTAGATACTACAGTATTAATATAGAGATTAAAATTCAAACCATAAAGAAATCATATTACGTTAAACAAATATATTTAATATCATTTGCATTTTCCCTAAATAACATCAATTTTAATTCCTGTAAATAAATTACTTCTGTTCACTTGTACAACTGATATTTAAACGCTTTAACATGTAGCATTTCATGTGAGATTTAATTTGGTAGCACTTGGCACGCATTTTGTATTTAGTGCATGTGATTTCAGATAAAACTTTCTAATTTTATAAAAAAAAAAAAGAATTACATACATGTCGTTCGGATTTACACAATCAACGCCTCTTTCATAAATGATAACTGAAAAATATTTTTTAATCTATTCATTTCAACGCAGAAAGGACATCCGAAATATCTTTACGAACACGATATCATTGCTAAGATAAGCAATGTCGTAAAAAATACCTTTACGAACACGATATCTTTACTAAGAGAAGAAATATCTTTAAAAATTATAATAGTGATCCTAGAAATGAATTCTTCAATATAGCTTATAACAATTGAATTGCTAATCTTACTTCTTTTTCTTTTAAATAAGAAAATGTTTCTTAATATATCCGGACAATCAAATAATAATGAAATATCTTTTAAATAAATATTTTGTTGCAGAAAAATGTAGAAAATAGTAAGAACTTCCAGAAATTCGATTCGTTGTAAAGAAATAATAGCGGAAATTGTGTGCTTCAGTTTTTTTAACTAGTATAGACATCATATAATCTCTAGAATTAATGAGACGGGGTGTATGAAATCTAAGAGTATATAATAAATATTATATAGCGGGTAATTATCTATTAACACGTGATTTGAAGAGGTTAAATTAGGTTTCGGAGAAGTATTTACGAGGGAGTTCGTTTCACAATGCAATTGTTGGAAACATCTGAATGAATTTCAGCCATTGCAGCAAATGCGTGACACACGTAGTTGCCTAGGTAGGTATTACAATTACTGTACTATAATATAAATATTGCGACTTGCTATGTTGTTTACAGCAACAACGGAAGGGCCAATTGGATAAAATAAACGGATGAAAATATTTTTCTTAGTTGAAGAAAAATCAAGAGGAAGACAGCAAAGAAAAAGTTGTACTTATCATTTAAAGCACAAAAACAATAAGTAGTTGCCTATGTAGGTATTGCAATTACTTTATTATGATATAAATATTACGACTTGCTATGTTGTTCACAGCAAAAACGGAAAACTGAATGAGTAAAATAAGTACAAATAAACGGATGAAAAATATTTTTCTTAGTTGAAGAAGAATTAAGATGAAGACAGCAAAAATGACTTGAATCTATTATTTAAAGCACAAAACAATACAATTGCTTTATTCCTCTCTCTATTTTTTATAATAGATTATACATAAATTTTCGTTCTATATTTCCTGTTCAACGTTTTCTTTCATTTATCATGCAAGGAAAAACAAAGAAAGTAACTTTCTAAGCATAACATTGATGTGCCGCAAGTCCAAAATTAAGTGAAAATCAAATTTACTACTGAATTGTAATGATTCTAGCGAGATAAGCTTGGTAAACATTACACCACATCGAGGTACCTCTGGAAAAAAGGAGATGTGAGTAGCTTTCAAATAAACTAATGACACGGTTCCAAATTGCTTGTCATATTCCGTCTGTGTAAAATAGGCTACAACCAGAAAATATCAACCCTGGTCATTGATATTGAAATCTTCTCAAACCTGGAAAATCGTGAATGTGCAGCTTCATCCTAAATATTCTATTTTTGATCTCATCTTTTGCGTTTACAAATTTGCTTTAGACTTACCATTTTCCAGCATATTCCAGAAAGTGCCATGAATAAGAGTTCTAGTCTGAAGTGATAAGCAAATTCGAAGCATGAAGAAAAACTCTGTTCGGTGATGGTGAAATGATACTAGATTAGAATTTGAGATTCTGAAACATATAAGGCAACATTTCCCAGAAAGAGTACTGAGAACTACAATTATAACAAATTTAATTTAAGAGTCAATCATTTTTATTTCTAACCACCGTTTTCACTCACATCACATCACACACGAATCATTCATCCCAAGTCTTTCAACAATAAATTCCTACCTTGAGTGGTACTTGTGCCATGTTTTACGTAAACTTTAGTATAGAAAAAGTATTCTGATATAACGTTACAATACATTCTACGAATCATCTTCAGGATATTAGGGATAATGCATCCTCACAGTTTTCTGTCCGTTTAATAAATTTCGTTTCCTTGTTATCTCTCCCAATCCCAGTTCTATCCGTTTATACAAGCGCTTTAGGTTAGTTATTTGTTGTTTTCTACTGTCCCTCTTCCCAGAAATATCTCTTCTGTGTGTTAACATTTATAATCTTACTTAGGAAAATGGAGAATGTTGATGTAATCCAAAATGAAAGGGCTCAACTGTTATGCAATATCGATCCTCTTATATGGCACTGGGTATTGCACAGTTGATCCACAGATGTAGAGGAGACTTGAGATAACGTATATGTGGTTATACAGAAGTATACTAAGAATAAAATGAACAAAGCTACAAAGGAAAGACAGTTGTGGAGAGCCACGACTACTAACGTTTCTAAGAGACACGGAACATATGTTAATATAGATATTATTTAGATTGTTCAGGCAGTTGTTCTCATCTTTATTGAGATATCCAGGATGTTGTCTGCTCCGACCTTTTTGAGGTTACTAAAATTTCGAACCAAACCTTTTATTTTGATCACTGAGATATATTGTTCTCATTCCATTATTCATGTCATTCAGGATTGTCTTAGTTTTCTCCCTTTAACCTGACACTAAGATTTTTTTACATCACTGCTGTAGGTATTGAACAATTCCATAGCGTCAAGTCACTGAATCTAGAAAACGCTTCTTATCCACTGAGACATATGTCTCTGGGATGTCATGAAACAAGAACAATATACCCCAGGAATCGAAATAATGATGCATTGTCGTGTAATGGATATCTGCATGGTTTGAGAACATGGAAATTCGAGTTCGAATTCCAGTGGAGTTCGTTTAGTTTATTTACACACAAATATTCTGGGAAAGGTATGGATCCATCTCTACTTCCTCAAGATAGGGGTTAAATAGCAGAACAGATTAAGTTCTGCAGCCTTGATTGGCAAAACAATTACCGCAGAAAAAATGGCAAACTACTACTTCAAAATCATCTGCCTAGTCAGTCATGTCTCAAAAGAAACTTGGTTACTTAAACGTGTATAACGTGTGGCAGTGACTAATTAAATGGATGATCGAAATAAAATGTTTGGCTCAAAATTTCAGTCAACTGAAGAATACCGGTGTGTACAACGGCCAAAACGTCGTGATGATGATAATTGTTTGAACAATGTAAATATTGTTAAAAATTACAATATGTCATACCAGAAATATAGACAAATATAGAAGAAGTATAAGAAATATTATGGACGTATGTTGTGGTGCAGTGGATATCGGCTTGGAAAAAGAAATCGGAGAGCCGAGTTCGAATTCCTGTTGAAATCCTTGCATTCACCTACGCACAAATACACTTTGGGAAAGGTATTAATCGGTTTCTTCCCTCCAGTTATGCGTTAAATAACAGAACAGAATGGGTTCTATAGCCTTGTCTGGCAACCAGTCTACAGCAGAAATTAATGTCAACCTACTGTGAAAAAATCATCTGCCCAGTTCGTCATGTCTCTTTCAAGACATGATCGCCCAAGCGTGTATCATTATGGCACTTAACTGACTGACTGATAAAAATATTGAAAGAACAAAAGATGTCTACTGCAAATCAGATTGCACTAGTTCCCCTTGTCTTTCTCGAAACTTTCTATCGCTTTTATTTAAAAGGCGCAGGTGGGTTGGTGTCTAGGCTGGGATTATACGGAATGGCTTTTATATAAACATATAACCTGTTTAAGACGTGTCATTATCCGATTTGAATGATCTGCTGTTTAGTTTTCATCACAATAAAAAACGCACGAACAAAACTTGTTTATCTCCTTAAGTCTGAAAACAGATTAGCTGTCCATGAAGTAATTATAACATAATCTGTTAGGTTTCCATATCATTCTTGATTTCACTATATAGATATATTGTGGGTTTAAGATTGCTTCTATTTTTTCATTGCTTACGAAAAATTTATAAAATTTTAAAGATTTTATTATTTAACTCATATTTCTTTTATAGATTATAGCGATAAAAGTATATATATTAAAAATCAATTCGTAGTAAAAAGGAGTGGTCATATATATATATATATATATATATACAAATGAATAATAACGAAGAAAATAATTGCAACGTTCAAAACATTAACTTAAAACAGTGTTCAATACATAAATAGAACATTGAATATTTATTAATTATTACGTTTGAACAAGTGAATACTACAATTTTCAACTTTTACTCTCTTATGTAGCCCCCTACACCTCAGTGGCGGCACTGCCTTGCTTGGGGTGAAACGATTTAAAAAAATAGCCAAATTTATTTATATTTTCAACAACCTTTTTGTTCGATAATCTCTGCGATGTTTCTTTGGTATTTCCATTATAGACATTCCATCACTCAACAACTTTCTTATTTTCTTTTTTCAATATTTTTTATCCTTTTAATTACCAATGTTTAAAAAGATGACATGGAAAAAAAAATTAAAAATATTAGATTTTAAGGAGCTTAAATTAATATTTAATCTTCGTAAAAGATTCAGACTGCAGTTATTATGATAACTCTAATAGTATCTGTAGAAAAAGCATACATATTAATTCTGTCTTTGTTTGACGTCCAGTTAATCGTTTAAAATTTGACAAAACCAAATTCTAGAAAAAATTCGAGTGATTGTGATTTATTTGATTTACATAATAGTAGATGCCCTTATATCTAAACTTCAGAGTACAAGACACATAACAAAAGAACTTATTGAAATATATGAAAAAATATATGTCTCACGCAAGTAGATTAATTTGCACTGTTTAATGCTCAATAAATTTTATTTTCAATTGTGTTTCTTGTATCTTTTTACATTTTGCTTACTTTTCATTTTTCTATTCCTTATAAAGCAAGGTATTTCTGGAAATTCTGTGCACCTGCATATTCTGTACTACTGAACAATTTTATTTTTCAATAAATTAAATGAACTCATCAATAGTTTTTCTACTGAGTCCTAGACTTCATCCTTCAAATATTCAACATTATCTGAAGAATTTGATTCTTCCTCTATTTCCTGTCAATCTAAATAATTTTGATTCAATTCTATCGTAGTATTGTTTTGTAATTAATTATTTTATCCATTTGTTTTAGTCACCCAAAGTGGGAGTTTTGTCAGCAATGTAAATTTCTTCAGAAGTAAATCCTTTTTCGTCTAAGATGCATTTGAATTAAGTACGAAACTTTGAAGTTTCTTTCAAAAGAAATACCTAGCTTCCTGTTTAATATGGCATAAATTCATATCTACTTTTTCTAGCTATAATTTAAATAGCAAAACAGATTGGGTTTTATAGTCTTGATTGGCAACCAGTTTAGAGCAAAAAGAAATGGCAACCTACCACAGGAAAAGCGTCTTATTAGTCAGTCATGTCTCAAAATAGATATGATCGATCAAGCGTGTATAACGTGCGGCAATTATCTGATTAAATGACTGATTGAAATAAAAGGCTTGGTTAAAATTCCAATCAGCTGAAGAATATTGGAGTGTACAACGATTTTTAAAACTTACTAACCACTCATCATTAAACTTACATTCTTTATATTTAAAACTGTGTACATAAATTTAGATTTGGTAATAATTATTTGATCAGAAATAACCATCAGCGATTCGATTGAAACTACTTGTAAAGTTTCTACTCAAATATTGTCTTACGAAGAGGCGGGAAATGCGAGAGAAGAAGCTGCAGGAGTAGAATTGTCGTCTACATTTGGCTAACCTGACTGTGAATGGGTGGGACCCAGTTGCCAGTCTGGTTGCACTAGTAAACACCTGTTGAGGAGGCACTAGTGACTTATGTTCGTCCGAGCAGAAGCCATGAAAGTATTTATAGAATAGACAAAGGGAGGCCACATTTCGACGGTGGGGAAGTGGCTGCAGGAGAACGGTAAGGCGCCTGACCATAAATGGCAGCAGTACTACATGCACGGACGGATGGTTGACTTGTATATATGCAGGATGGATTCAGGCGGAAAAAAACATCCTGGATCGACATAGTGACCCAACCTTCTTAGCAGCAGATTTATGTTTTACTGCTGTGCTCTGCGGATTTCACTTGCCCGACAAGTGTTAACTTTGATTTTTTCTATCCTACAGAGGACGTATTTTTCAGTAATGTATACTCTCAATATATCAGAAGAGTTTGTGCCATTGTCCAGTTTTTTGTCCAGTTTTTGTCCAGTTTTTAAATAATCTCTAATTTCTGATGTAACATGAAATAATTTATTTTATGTTATTTTTTCTTCCATTTAATGTTTCTTCTGAACGAGGCAATATAATCGAGAAATTTTAAGTTATTAACAATTATCTGCAAAGAAAATAAAATTATTAGAATTTATCATATTCCCTCAACATCTACATGACAACACGGAGGTAATTTAGACATGAAGACTTTTACTTATTTGCTACTATCTTTTCTTTGTAGATTTTATAGGGCTAGTCTGGAGTCCAACGCTCGCCCGTCTAGTCGTTGATGGCTTTGTTTCAGTATCTGGTCTTTAAGTCGACTATTGCAACGGTGTTCTTCCCTGCCCACGCTGTGAAATTTGATCTCAAGGAAGTTACGCTGAAATCTTGCGAGTTGTCTCTTCATCATGTTTAACCGGACTGGATGCGAATGCTCATTTGAATTAATAAAAACGGCACCAAAATAAATTGAATGACGCCTGAATAAGTTACGGAAAAAGTTTTTTATATACACACAAAGAGAAACAAAAAAATAGAATATAACAATCGCTAATCCCCTATCTCTATTTATCTGACGATGGAGTGGAAGTTTCTTCCAAGAGTATCGTTTATTTTCATATCATTAATTCGAGTTTTTGGCTCATAATATCAGTTCACTTCAATCGGAGTTTTCAAGTTTGTGATGATTCAAAAATATCTTCGTTTGCTTCTCAAGAAGCTTTAGGGAAACAGACGATGTTTGGTCTTTGTGTGATGGGCAGCGGCGGTGTCAGTAATTATTGTTTTTTACCTCAGCTCGGCGCAACTGCTCGCCGGCCTCCCCTGAGCTCTATTTTATGCTTGTCCCAAATTTACTGTAGGAGGAGGATGACAAACATGCAAATCCAATCTCTGGTCAATGAAATTACTTCCGCCCACGTTCTCGGGCAGAGCCACCTTTCTCTATGTTTTTTCTTTTGGTTCAACCAATGAAGCTGCTTCTATTTTGGTGACATCATTTCTTTTCGGCTTTTTATCTTTGATGTCGAAAAAGAAATCTAGCTTTTATGTTTATTAATCGCTTTTCAACTAAATCTTAAATTTAATTTGATTCTCTTGGAATTTAACAGTTTGCACTCATCAAATATTTATTTTATTTCAGACAATCAATTCTGATATTTCAAAAACTACGTTTTGTTTAAATTTTTTACTTTTAACTGCGGTGTAACTTAGGCTTCGAAATTTTAATTCCACTTCTCTCCTTTTGTTTTCACTTATCAAATATTTATTTTACTGGTGACATTTTTTCCAAAAATCAACAATTATGTTTTGAGTTTTTTTTCTTTTATCTGCGTTGTATCTCAAGCATCAATTGTATTTCTCCCAGTGACACTCTTTCCACCTCCCTGCAGTAACCTGTCAACTAAAAGTACACCTGCAAAATATGAATTTGTTCATATTCTTTCATGGGTTTTGCAACTCCTTACTTTACTCTGCCCACACTGGAATGAATTTTATTACCAGCGTTCATATTAGAACAACAACTTTTTGTAGTTGATTCGTTTCGATTTATAAAAGTCAATTTTACGGACCAATACAATTTCTTCCGTCTTATTTGCAACAATTAATAATACCCTTAATATAATTACTTATGTCCGGCCAGGGTCAAAATAGGGTTAAACCAAGTCTACGTTTTTTAAAGAAGAAACGCTCTTCTTTCTATCCATCGGACTTCAATTGTCAGAACCAATCTTTTACTTTATTAGTCTGAGAAAAATGCTGTATACAGTTGACATCAGATTTTTTTTCAACCGTTTGGGCACGATTCATGACAAACATATGAATATCTATATAGGATGACCGCGTTTAAGAACATGAATTGTGTTCTAATTTTTTTGGAACTAAAAAAATATATCCAATAAGAGAGACAGTATATTTATTAAGCATATGCATCCATGCAAAATCAATAAATTCGCCTTCATCGTATACGGTGATTACATAAAATGTCTTGGTGAATCTTTTTTAATCATTTTATTTCAAGCAAGGCGAGACCTTTACTAGCAGACAGTAGGTAACAGTGAGAGAAAAGACTAGGTATTGGAGATATTGAGGAAATTATAAAAGATGAATGTAATCAAGAATAAAGAAGATGGCAATCTGCAATGAATTAAATTGTTTAATGATAGTAGCTCTCTCTCAGGTAAACAAGCAAATAGAAATGGATTCAACAAATGGGAATTGTGGGAAAACTGTTCGAGGAGAAGTGGCGGTTACATTTAACTATTTTAACGGTAGAAAGGTGGGACCTAGATGCCAATCTAGTAAAAAGCTTAAATTCCTCTGGACAGATTACCATCGAAAAAAGCTCGTCAGAGCAGTTGCCATGAAAATATTTGTAAAAACGACACAATTAAACCACCTTACCTCGTTTAGAATGTAACTAAAGTCAATATGCCAAGTGAAAAACGATTACATTGCAGGTCTTTCTTTGGATTTTTCGAGAACCTCGAGATGAATTACAAGCAATGGACGTGATATGACAAAAATGTATTCAGTGCATGGGCGAATGATATATTTATAAATGTGTAAATTGATTCTGACGAGCAAAACTTTCTGGCTCAACACTGAAACCAAATCCTTCTAGCAGTAGATGCAACTAATGATCTGATTTATCTGTTCCACTTCAGATCAGTTGAGTAAGTAAGGTCAAGAAGACGCAGTTTTTTATCTTATTTTGATAAGAAAAGTAATGTTTAAAACGGAAGGAGGGTCTTCTTTTATATTGACGAAATTCGATTATGGTTATTGAAAGCTTATAGGATCTAATTAATTATCATCTTTTTAAAAGCGCAATTAAGTGGGGCAGAATTTAAAGTAGAGTTCGTAACTCGAAGAGAAAATGAAATAATCAAGTTGATGACTTTACACACCCACTAAACAAAACAAAAAGAAGGAAGCCCCAATTATTACAAGAAAGAGCGTTGACTGGAAACATGATAAGCCTATGCTCT
>JBBBDQ010000222.1:6112500-6127500 GCA_037127315.1 Ascarosepion bandense
CAACTAGGTCCTACCATTTTACTGTCAAAATATAAAACATGTTACCGCCACTTTTTCTCTATCAATTTCATTTTTCCCACTTTCCGCCTGTGTAAATCTTTTCCCCATGCTTGATCCATGACAGTTGCAATTTTCATAGGTTTTAATGCAATTTCAATTGACATCTTTTATCTCCTTGACTTTCACTTTTCTCTTGCCGCCTCTACAACATCACCTGTACAGTTTTCTATACTGTCTTTCCTCTCTTTTCATTGTTACCCCCTGCGCACCCGTGGCAATACTGACTTGCTTGGGGTGAAATATATATGTATTTACTATTTAGTATTTGAAGATGTAATTGCAGAATGTGGTAAATATATCTGTTAAAATGTGATATTAATATTATTTTCATTTTTGCGTAATTTAGACGGCTATATATCCATTGTATCACACATATATACCTATATACATATTAGTAGACAAGATATCGGAATCATGTTAATATACAAAAATGTGCAAAAAATGTGTATATATATAAGAGTTATATGCATTGGCATGCACATGTGTGTGCCTGTTTGTTCTTTGTATTATAAAAGGACAAGTCATGCAGCAAAGATCTGCTAGTTTTTCTCTTACACCTTTTGAAGTAGATGTCAGACGAAAGCCTTTGTAGATGTGTGTACTTCTAAGTAAATATGGTTTGACATGAATACTTCTGTGAGGACAAGGAAAGAAAGCAAGACAAGAATAAAATTCTAGTGTAAACCCAGATGACATATAATGTTTAAAGATGAAGAATCTTATTTTTATTATTACTTGTTGCTGAAACTAGTCATGCCATGTGGTAAAGAAAAAAAAAGAAAATATCGGTACACAATATCATAATCATGCGACATCTCCACGCAGAGCTTGTCACGCGCATGCGTACAAAAACACGCTTATCCATACAACAAACCGAAACATATATGCACGTACGAATATATATATATATATATATATATATATATATATATATCATAAATTCCACAACAATCCCTTGTTTAAATAAGGTTTTATGAAATAGAACGAACAAGGATTGATTTTTAGGCATTTTCTTCATTTTCTATCGACTAAGACGTTTGATGTCGACAGAAACGCAGTAAAAGAGACTACATAATTTCGATCATTCATTAATCGTTTTCAAGTAAAAAAGGTAAAATCTATATTTGAGCTAGTAGTATGTTTTTATTGTGAAACGCACGAAGCTGGAAATAAATGTGAGTTTACATAGTACATTTGTCGATTTAAATCTGACGTCAAGAAAATAAACTTATTAGTCAATTTTTTTTTACGCGCGCGCCAAGACTGAAACACGCTTGCTTATTCGTGCATCGCTGTCTTTCGAAGTGTAGAATCTCTAAAATTGTTAATCGTATTTTTTTTATTGTAGCAGAATATAGTTGTAACGATCGCGAGTTTAAATTAAGGTTATATATTTATATATCAAAAATCTTTGATGTATGGTGAGAGGTTTTTCTTCTAAATAGGGATGATACATGGTCTTAAATATGTTAAATTTTTTGCATTTTTTTTTAAGAAGGTAGAAACAAATTTTCAGCTAGTAGAGGGATTTTAATGTTATTGGCAATATGTTTGAAATGAACGTGTATTCAAATACTACTTTAACTTTTACTTCTCCTACTTTAAATCGTCTCTCTCTTTCTTTTTACTCTTTTTCTCTCTCTCCTTTTGTATATATATATATATATATATATATATATATATATATATATATATATATATTAAATTGGATTAATTCAAGGATGTTGAATGACCATTTCGATATGAAATCCCCACAGTGGATAACACATCACCTCAGCAACAAAAAAATCCTTTCTGAAACTGGTCTTACGTATAACTTATCTCTGTTACGCATTTTGGACATAAATATTGCACACCATAAAACTATATCTATTATATGTGTAATCTGCTTCATAGTTTGATGGAAATATTTTCATTTTAAGCACTGTGTTTTCGTCGATGAACTTTTAACCATACTGCTCTGTGTATTGCATTCACTAATGGATCTTTTTTTTTAGATGATGCAAATTTTAAAATGTTTAAATAGGGTTCATATATCTAAATCACATATAAGAAATAATATATGAAGCTAAACTATTTTGATTTCAAGATGTGATGACGATGAACAGTTGATTTCTAACTACGTCACGATATGTATTTAACAAAACAGATTATGATTGTCCGATCTCGTCAATATTATAATTTCAGCTTCTGCGCTAGTCTTGGTAAAATGAGCTTTAGACGAATTTCTCACTTTTCCGAACCAATTAAAAAACGATTATGGGTATTTATATTTATGTTAATTGGATATACCGGTGGTGCAATGCTTAGAAGCATCGTTGATTTCGAGTTCGTTATATCAGCTTTGGCACTAAAAATCTTTCACGCTGCAGCTGTCGGCTCAATACCAGAAACAACAGTGCAATTAAGCCTTGGTTAGCACACCGTCTTGGATAAAGGTGAATTGAATTTTAAACCACTTGGGCATAGAAAAAGAAAAGAAAGTCTATCTCTTAAAATCTACTTGTTACGAAAGCCTCAACGTGCACGCGTTATTTGATGAGAGCTATATCTTCGTAATACTCGTTCGAGTGTAGAAAACTAGATATTATATATTTATTATCATTTCACTCCATCAAAGGCAGGAATGGCATTAGTGCGCCGGTGGTCAGAGTCAGGAAAAAAGACTGGGTAAAGGAGGTATGAAAAAAAATAAAAGATGAAAAAGATTGAAAAATACAGAAGATGTGTTTGCTGATTGCAGCTATCAGAGAAGCACGTGTACAGAAGAGGTTTCCAGAGGCGGAAGTGCAAGAAAAAAATGTCGGAGTAGAAGTGGCGGTTGCATTAAACTAATTCAACGGTAAAATTGTGAGCCTAGATGTTAGTCTGGTAACCCACTGAAATTAATGTGGACGATGCACCAGGGAGAAACGTTCATCAAAACAGTTGCCATGAAAATATTGTAGAAAATACTGTGGGAACCCATGTTACGTCGATAAGAAAGTAAGTGAAGTCGAGATGGCAAGTAAGGAACGATTATATTGCAGATCTTGATTGAGTGATAAATAAGTTAAACAAGCTTTCCACAATTGAAAGGTAATTGCAATCCCTTTTTAATTAGTTTCGTAAGTTATTATATTTTTAATGAAAAAGCCATACATGGTTAATTCTGTCAGCAAATGGGCCCTAGCAACAATTACGAGGTCATTCTAAAAAATAAAAGGATTAGTATCAATAACGTTTTCTTTCGACTATAAACAACAAAGTACATAGTTTCACCTTCAAATTAATTGCCTTGCAGTTTAAATCGTATCCATCTTTATCTGTCACGCTTCTGTACAATACTGCAAGGATTCTTCTCGGATACCCATCAACTCCTTTGTTATGGCCTACTTGTGGATCCCCTAAACGATGGGAAAAATGTCGCACGGATAAAGATATTGTTCCAGTACAGCAATGTTATTTTCAGTCAGGTAAGAACAGAAGCCCAAAACATTGAAAGGATTGCGGTGAATCATTTACGATTTGTTCTACTACATCTCTCGTTCCTTTTCGTATCCAGAGCTCAGCAAACGCCGCAGGATCTCTGTGTAGACTTGCTGAATGATCGACTTGCCTTTTGATAAAAACTCACTGTGGACGATACCTTTCACATCGAGGAAGGTTGCTTTAAAAACAGGAACGGGAATATTTTTTATATATGCTAATATATTCTGATTTTTAAATGATTTAAATTTTGTTTTTCTTCGTGCCTGTCGCCGATAATTTTGAATGTATCTATTTTTTAAATCGTTTCACTTCAAACAAAACAGTACTGCCACTGATGCGCAGGGTTTACATCGAGAGAAGAGGGAAGAGAGAAAAAAAACCGGTACAGAGGAAGTCGAAGAAATAGTAAGAGAGTCGTAGGAATGAAGGAGATAAAATATGGCGATTGGCATTAAACTTAGAGATTGTGGCGATAAAGGGAAGCAAGCATGCGAAAGGGAGTTTCACAGGCAGGAAGTGCGAGAAGAAACTACTGAAGAAAAGAAATAACGGTTACATTTGCCTATTTTTATGGTAAAATAGTGGGATATAGTTGCCAATCTAGTTGCACGAGTAAATTCATCAGGGAACAAGAGAATGAAGCACGTCACAAACGTAGGATTAAATTTTCTTCAAAAAATATAGATGTACGTCTGTCTGCATTAAGAATAAGGAGGTGCTGTTAAAAGAAGAAAGAAGAAGCATAGACTTGCGCCAAATTATACAGTATGATATGTTGTCTTCTTTTTGGCTGCGGGTTACACGCGGTCCTCAAATTCGACTTGGCATTTGGGAAGCAATAAAATCCACGCGTAGATCTTTTTTTTCTTTCTTGCCTTCTAAGGTTACAACAACAGCCAAGTCTTCAAGGTCGAACAAAGAATCCTTTTTTTTAAAATGTGCAGTCTTGCAATTGATGTATAATTAATGCGTGTTCTTTGCTTTTTCTCTGAAGTTATTTTCTTTTTGCTGTCACGAGCCAAGAGAAAATCGTGCAAGTCTTCGTTCGTGCATGAGAACACAGACAGGAAGTTTAGCATTGAATTTGATGTCCCGCAATCTTCTAGATATAACTACGAACAATTTATACATAACTCAATATGAGCATAAACATATATACCCACGGGTAACAAGATTCAAATCTGCCGAAATATCAAGCTACTTACATCTTTGTTAATATCTGACAACATTTATCGTTGTATTTCAATATGAAATTGATTCAAGTATCTAGGTATAGTTTACATTTCTTCCAATAAAGACAGCAACAGAAAGTCACCGAGAAGTATGATGCCGAGTATCATCTGGGTAAACTATTTGAACTTTTTCTGAGATTTGGTCTGTGGCACATAGTGCGATAAAACTCATTGTGATAGAGGAATCCAGTGTAAGTAAAAATTATGCCACATACACAATTCCTTTGTATACTTATAGCTTCTTGTTAGGAGTTTGATTCTAGGCTTTCAAGTGTCTGGATGAGATTGTCGGATAATGTTGAACGTAACACGTTATATATAACATGTTAGGTTCAATATTCTATCTCTCACTCTATCATTATCTATCTATTTACCATATATATATATATATATATATATATATATATATATATATAAACAAAAAAACAAATGTTTGAAGCCAGCCCAAGAATTAGAAGCATGCGATGTACTTAACACAAGGGAAATAACTAAAAGAACGCTTAGAACCACTGAAAAAAGAATAGAATCAATTATCAAACTTGGCGAATAAAACTTGGCGAATGAATGTCCAACATCTTTGCTGAATTAATCAAGGCTAAAAGAAATATTTTGACAAGACGAAAATTTAATAACTTTATTTTCATAAAATTTCTAATAAAAATAATGTATCACATTTTTAATTATGTATATATTTCTTTCCTTATTTCGAGATAACTACTTTTGGGCACAATTTTTTAAAATTTCCAAGGGTGGTACAAATGTTTGAATTTTTGGGTGTTTATATATATATATATATAGAGAGAGAGAGAGAGAGAACTATATATGAAGAGAACTGCGTGGTCGAAACCTAGGTCACAAATAAGTGGTGTGTTTTGTTCTTTAATTAATATATATATATATATATACATGCACACACACACACATTCACACACACACACACACACACACATATATATATATATATATATATATATATATATATATATAATGTGTAGGGGTTTCCCACTTAAGTGAGCAGTGTTGTTTCAGCCATCCTGATTCCGATGTTTCGTGAAATTTCAATCATAATATCTTCACACTTCACTGTTTCTGCATATGTGTGAAGATAGCATAAGTTCAGTAAAAAATAACCTCTACATTAATTCTATTAACACTCTAAGTTGATATTGTGCACTTTAAACAAAAAACTTTCTCGTCAAAAATGCCTCCTTATGAGCAAATTACTAAAATATCACCAATTATGAGACTAAGCAAGCAAAGACTCTATATATATATATATATATATATATATATATATATATATATATATATATATCGATATATAGATATATATATTTGAGGGCGTTAATAACACTAAATGCAAACTTCAAGTGTTATTGAAGAATTATGGTTATAGTAAATGTTCTGAACATATCTTGTAATATAAATGAAAGGGATTGTAAATATAGCAATTGACCCTTACATGTCGAAATGTTCAGGGAATCAACCAGGCGTGAAATACTTCGTAAGAGTCAGTATTTTTAGTTAGAAATTATATAATGTAATGTTAAATCCGACCATGCAGACGATTCTGAATTTCATCTAAACTGGATATAAAGGATTGCCCGGGTCCAGATCAGATGTCTTAATAATAGTTTTTTCCTGGTCTAATATAACTTTTGTCACGATAAAGCATAGTTCAAGAATTTAGATATTTTCTTGGAGCTATATAATAAGACGATCATTGTTTAGTTTGCCGATTTTGAAATTCATCATATTATTAGTACTGACGTTCTTCAAAATTATCTCATAAGCAAAGACAACGGGTGAAAACAAAAATGGCCTCAGGAGAGTCAACATGGACTGCTGGGAGTAGTTTACTTGTGACAGTCACGTACACAGTATTATCCCAAGAAATTCAATTAAGGAATCAAACGACACCCTACAGTACTTAATGGTGAAAACAAATTTTACCTTCACCCACTCGATGTCAGTTTGTATATACAACACAGTCTTGGTGGGCGACACCTAACTAAATATTCTTCTTCTATATGCTGTGTCCCTCAAGGTTATCCTAGCCATCAATATCTCCCAATCCCTTGTAGCTCTTTAACATCCTTTCCCTTTTTGTTATTCTTCTTCTTCTATGTGCCGTGTCCCTTCAGGACGTTGGCAATCATGACCTTCCACATTTCACTATCCCTTATAGCTCTTAACACACTTTTTCTTGTTACCCTTCTTAAAACACTGTTCTACTATCCATTTCCTTAAGCCGATTATATTGCAGATTATTTTTAGGATTTTGTTAAGAATCTCGAAATGAATAGCAGGAGTAGCAGATCATTTATGTGGATAATATGAGGGAACACATGGCAGTATATGTGATTAAATACTTTTATAAATTTTTTTATTGTGTGTACGTAAATATGTCATAATTTTGGCAATAATATACTCAATTATTATAAAAATAAATTATCGGATATATATTTTACAGATGGTCAGTCAGTCAGTTAAGTGCCATACGTGATACACGCTTGGGCGATCATGTCTCGAAAGAGACATCACTGACTAGGCAGAAGATTATCCCGCAGGAGGTTGCCATTGCTTTCTGCGGTAGACAGGTTGCCAACCAATTCTATAGAACCCAATCTGTCCTGTTATTTGACCCATAGCTGGAGGCAAGAGACGGATTAATACCTTTCCCCAGGGTATTTGCGCTTATATGATTGCAACGAATTCAACTGGAATTCGAACGCGGCTCTCCGATTTCTCGTTCCGAATCGATATCCACTGGACCACAACGCACATGGTCAACTTCCTCAAATGAGTCATATCTGATTCTGATAGTTCCACTCAACTGGCCGTTTGCCAGACAAAACTTAAATATCAAGTTTTGTGTTAATGGATATGTTTTAATTCAATAAACTCCAAGGAAAGAGATAATACCACTAAGACGCATGTTTTCTGTAAGGGGTAACAAAAAATTATATTCTAGTGAGGATAATTAAGGAAAGACAATAAGGTTCAGGAGACAGAATACTGTGATTAATGTTGCATTTAAATTTTAAAGATTGCAGGTGACAGGTGGGTAAGAAATAGAAGGGGTATTTCACAGGTGAAATGTGCAATAAAAAAACTAAGTAGGAGTGACAGTTGCATCTTTTAGACCAAGTTGCCAACCTAGTAGCACGCTTCAATTATTATTCTTTAAAATTTATTTTTCCTAAATATAATGTTTTATCAATAGATTTACCTTTCAAATCTGAGCTTTAGTAAAAAATATCAGTGTCCCCGGCATTATGAAAATACACTTAGCATTTAAAATTCTCAAACATTTCTTTCACCTGTACGACCCCACCCCCCAAAAAAGAATGGACGAATTATGCGATATTGGAGAAAGGCTATGAGAACTGGCTTGATACACGTCTACACTGAAGCCGTCAGCCGAAAATGGTGATGAACATCGACTAGTTCACCTCCACATACTTAGCCCAGTGACGAGCTGTGTTCGAAAATCGATACCCCGTTGGCATCTCTCTGATAAGAGGCACGAATTGCCTGCAGGCCTCCCCTATCAGTTGTCACGAACTAAACCTAGGCAGCAAATACAGAGACACAGGAATACAAACAAGCAGTGTGGGTATTTTTCTCAATCCACCTACCTATCAACATATCGATTTAGCTGCTTCATCGCATATTGATGTAAATTTATATACCGAATATGTTTAAAATATTCCTGATAACTGATTGAAAACAAAAACATGGAACATGAATGTATCAGTGGACATATGTTCCATGAAATACACCTGCATTGGTACAGTTCGTCAGTGATGATACTTCAACCAAAAATCGTTAGGGGATTTTTTTTTATAATCGTTTAACCCAAGCAAGGCAGGACTGCGATTGGTGCGCAGGGGGTTTCAAAAGGAGTAAAACATGGTAGAATGAATACTGAAGAAAGAATAGAATTTAGGGAGTATAAGATGACGGCTTTATATTTAAACTTTTGGAAATTGTCGATGTCAGGAAAGCAAGTATACGGAATGGAGTCCTACAGAAGAGAAGTGGGAGAAACCAAACTGCTAGAGATTACAGGTCTTTCATCATCTTATCCACTCTCAAATGTAATCCAGCCGATACTGATCGGATACTGACTTATGGTTCCTCTGTCATACACGCACACCTAAACGTCTTCCATTCTATGAACCGATCAACTCCCAACACACACTTGGGTAAGTCGATTTTCAAACCAGACCAGTGGACAAATCTGTTTTTCTTGCATGATATCATAAAGCCATGCATAAAATATTTTACGTTAAATTTTCGGTTCCCTTTCAGGAAATGCAATTAAAATCACATTAATTATTATATAAGAGATTGTTGCAGTGTTAACCGAAATAAATAACACTGATTGATTATTCTATGGTAAGAAATAAATTTAACATAAATTAAAATTGAGGTATTAATAATTTTTAAATACTGGAAAAGATAAACATATAAAATAATACAAACATAATTGTTATAAGAAATAAAATTATTTATCTTAAAGAAGCAATATCGATGTATTCAAATTGCCGGGTATGTTAAGAACAATTAAAAACAAATTTTTTATTTTATTTTTTTACCTCTGAAAGAAATATTTTAGCAAGAAATTCAGTAAAGCCATTCATCTAAATCTATCTAAACTTATTTATAAATGGAACTTTGTCTCTGTGTGTCCGTTACCTATATCCTTCTAAACGGCTGAACCTATGTTCTTGAAAATTTACGCAGTTGTACTATAAAGCGTCTGCGAGTGTTCTTAGCTAGGTTTTGTGTCGAGGTACCCGCGATAAATATCGAAAATCGATAATCGAAAAAATCGGGTTTTAGAAGGAGTGGTCCGATTTTAATCAAATTTGATACACTCATAGACGAAGACATACGAAACCATATTCAGAAGTTTCAAAATTGAAGTTCTTACAATAGTGCATAAAATCGATAATATATATATATATATATATATATATATATATATATATATATATAAAAGGCAAGATGTGTGTATATGTGTCTGTTTATCTGCCTGTATGTCTGTAATTTTTCAGCCCTTTTATTTTAGTTTTTGCTTTGGGTTTGGCTCTAAGCAGTTATAATTGTAGTTCTTAGTTTCAGCCATGATACCATTTACTCAGAGGACTTATTTAGCCTTCAGAATTCAGTTTACGACGAAAAATCGTATTTGATATCGATACCAGGAAATCAAAATTTGACTTACATCGATTCATTATTTTCCGTCTACAGTTTCGAATTAACTGGAAACAACTATTGCATCCAAAGTGTCTGAGCTCCAGGACAATGGATTAGTTTTAAAGCTTTCATTACACCCGAGCAACTATACTGCTAGTAAATCATAAACATGTCCTAATTTATTTTAATCGATAGTTTTGTCTACTACAAAGGCTGGATGTTTTTGTCCGATGAGAAATTTTTTGGCCCGTGAGAATCTATCTTATACGTTTATGAATCTACCATTCGTCCGTGCAATGAATTCTGTTGCCATATCTGGTCAGGTGCTTCTGCTATTCATCTTGCGGTTCTCGACAAAAGCCAAAGAATGATCTGTTATGCAATCGGTCCTGACTTTATCACCACTGTGACGTGGATGACTTCCCTCTGTCTTTTTGACATATATTTTCGGGGTAACTACTCTGACGAGCTTTTTCCCTGGTGCCCCGTCTACCTGGATTTAAGCGTGCTACAAGATTGGAATCAACATCCCAGCCTTTTACCATTGAAATAGTTAAATGTAAACACCACTACTACTCCAACAGTTTCTATCTTCGCACTACCCGTGCGATCCTCGGTCTTCTTGCATCCCATTCATCTTTTATCCCAAGTTTTTCCATCATTGTAACCCACTGCGCATAAGAGCCGGGCCTGTCTTTCTGAGAGTGAAAGGACAAAAAAGATACAATTATCTCTCTGGTCGAAGATATTCTTTCAGTATTAGTTTGTTAAATTATCTTTTCCGTGTAGATCACGTTTTCTAATATTTCAAATTCTTAATTTCGCATTTTATTCGTGTTTTATGTAATCTACTCATTATATATTTGACGTTACTTTAACGGGTAGCGCTTCGAAACGAATCATTTAAACGCTTTCATTGAATTCCAGTCGAGTTTCGATTGAATATCCTTATCCTTCATCCTTATCTTAACCACCGACCTATGGCCAAAATAGTACAAACTTGGCTGTTTTTTTCCGCTTGGCAAACAGTCTAAGAAAAGTGCATCTCTGATTTCAAAATCAAGAATGCAGAAGTTCAATCCATCAACGAAATATAATTTGACATATCACTATTCTACTGTAGCTTGCTTGGATAACATGATCATCATCCCTTGTTCGATAATAACATACCAATCGATCATTGCTTGTTTTTTCCCATTATTCCAGAATGTAATCATTCAGCTTTTTTTATTTCTAACTATTCGCATTAATATCATAATAATACATGTTCTGATTGCGATCTTAGTAGTATAGCAGACAGCTAGTAGATACCAGTCAGGGAATTCTAGTCAATTGTTTTGCTCAAACTATGTTCAGTTTCAATGTATCTGATTCATTATCAGCTATCTGTGAGATATTTTACGGCGGTTTCTGTGATAAATATCGGCTTGACTTTGATTATGCCTAGATTGTTTAAAAGCGGCACCATATTTAGTTCTCTGCTTGGTTTATAGTTGGTACTTATCTGCTCTTGTATAGTGCTTATTTTTTCTCTTTATTTAGTTGTTAAACCCATGCTCGCGATGGTAAATGTGAGGGCTTGATATGAAGATTTATATGATTTAATATTGGCTTGATTTCGCAGAAGATTTTCATTATTTTCTAACTCGATTGGTGGCAAGAGCATATCATTTTATCAGTATATCATTCATTCATGCATAAAATATTGTTTCCACATCTAGTTTGGTGCCCTTGGTACATGTTTTGAGATATCCAAAGTCTGCAATGTCATTGGTCTTGACCTGCTATCTCGGCCTCAGTCACTTTGCCAAAGTCATAATATAGCTTCCATGTGTCTTTTATAAAAATATTTTAATGCAATTGTTCTAAGATTCCCACTATTGTACCTAGATTTTATGCTTTTAAACGCACTACTAGATTGACATATTTGAAACAGCTGAATGTAGCCGTAAATAGTATGCTAAAATTCTATGCACTTCTCGATACTGAAACTCTCTCCTGGCTTCTGGCTTTCCAGTCAAATTTGATCTTCAAATAATTATATGCAACATCAGTTTTTAATTTTTGTTTTCTTAATCCTTGTTTTTTTATTTTTCTCACTTTTTAATAGAAGATTTTTATACTCTCATATGGGCGTCCTATTGTCTTTATTGCTATTCTTGGGATGAAATGATAAAAAAAAATCTCAGAGATGTAACAGGCAATCCTTTATCGGCTGCAGGATATACGTGGGTAAGTTAAGAAACTTTAAATGAGGTTTATATTGTGGCGTATGCGTTGCCAACTTCAACATTGAATTTGTGATTCAGCAATGCAAGACATTAGCACTCCTGTAGCAAGGATGAAGGATTATAGTTACATAGGCTCTTTCTTTTGTAATGGAATGCTTCTTTCTGTAGTTTTTTTTTATTCCATGGCTAACCTTGGCTTATGAACATTTTAGATATCTACCTGTAAAACAAAGAATACACTAACTCCTAATTAATAAGGGATTTTCCTCAAATTTAAGTCGGTATTACACATTAGAGATCAATTGTCTTTGACGTGGCAGAAATATGGAAGCTAAGAAAACTGCGCCACTGATAGAACTAATATCACTCTCTATTGTCTGTTCTTCTAATATGCCGTGTCCCGCTATTACATATCCATCCATAGCCTTCGACACCTTCCCGTCACGTGTACCTCCTAATAAGCCTTGTCATTTTGCTATATCTCTGAAACCCTTTTCTACCATTTATTTACTCAAGCTTATTAAGTATGTCGCATATTGCTTTCCACTGTGTTTTCACCATCAATCTGTCCTATGAGTATCAGGTCCTATGAGTATCAAGCCCTCCTTTCTAATTACCATTTTCATTAAAACCGCGTCGTTGCTCACATGTTCGGCCCACGGTCTCCATTCCGTTCTTTGTTAGAACACTTCTATGCTCTGTTACTCGGTCTTTATTTACTTATCTTTGATTTATTAAAAATGTTTGAAACTGTGCTATAAAGATATTTTATTATAAGGAAAACAAACAAAAAATATTCCAAAATGCACTCTCTCTCACACATACACACACACACCTATCTCTCAAATTCCTAGGTTAAGAAGTACCCTAATTTTATAACATTCAACTCCCATGAACATCGAGTGAATACAAATTCAAATCTTTTAAAATGTCAGTTTGTTATATGTATATTTATCAATATATATATATAAGAGCTTTGTTCATAGTAAACTGAGCACTGTTTGATTAACAGCTGAATTATAATGTTCATTTATGTACACTCATATATAAGTTCACATAACTATATATATATATATATATATATATATATATATATATGTGTGTGTGTGTGTGTGTGTGTGTGTGTGTGTGTGTGCGCGGAAGCTGATGTTGTTTTCAAAATAAAACAATTCTGTAACTCTAAATGCATATGTAAAAGAATCCATATATTCAGTTAAAATAAAATCATACTTAATAGTGGCTAAAAATATAGCCGAAATCTCTGTAATATATTGATTATTGGAACAATTTATGACCAGATAAGACGAAAACTATAAATGTTAAAATAAAATTTTTGTGAGATCTCTACGTCTAGAATAAAGGATTAAAAACGACTTACCTTAAATATTTGATTGGTAAAAAAGCAAATGAGATTCAATCCACTAACATGAATACACGAGACATCTTTAAGGTTTAAAATGCACGGTAATGGAATTACTTTGTGTGACAGTGGATATCGGCTCGAAAAGAGAAACCAGGAAGCCGAGTTTAAATCCAAGGTGAACTCACTTACGCGCAAATACTTATGGAAAAGGAATTAATCCATCTCTTCCCTGCAAGTATGAGTGAAATAATAGGACAGATTGGGTCCTATAGCCTTGACTGGCAACAAATCTACCGCAGAAAGTAATGAATAATTTATCCCTTATTGCGGGATAAACTTCTGCCCAGTCAGTCTCTTTCGATATATGATCGCCCAAGCGTGTATCACGTATGCCACTTAAATGACTGAATGAACGAAAACGATGATTCAGCATTGCGGACTAACAAGAACTGACGTAAAAAGAGAAGGAACCTTAAAAAGCGACCTCTACACCTAAATAAGATATAACGCGCAAGGGAGGTAATTATACTCTTATTAATATCTGCTAAACATCCTCTACCAAGAGTGCAATTTTTCTCAACAATAAGAATGTAAGATAAAAAAAAAACCGCTTTAACTTCTCATTCGTTTCAATAAATGAATGCACAAAACAGAATTCCTGCCAAAATACACCACTTAAATACACACATTTCATTGAATACTGCCAATTCATGCTCCACGTTTTGATTTTGTCTTACGTTGATAAAACAACTTACTGATTTCAAGTAGTTGTAAGAAATTTGATGTGACATTTAAAAGAGAAACGAAATAACTTCTCAAGTGTAGTCATTGCACTAATCGTTGTTATTATGTGTCAGTATCAAGTCAATGTATATGATTTAATTTTATTAGTATATGAATACGATATGCTTTACGAAGCATTAAATTAATGCTTTAAACATTAAATACTTCGGATTTTGGAGAAGTTCCAAGTCTTTTTTCGCGTAATTATCAGGTAGATATTGTAGGTGGCAAATCCTAAGAGAAGCAGACAAAATTTGTGGATGCCGTCTTTGTTGTTTTAATAACAACAGAAGTTTTACATCATTATTATTGGTGAATTTTAGATAGATATATATTTCAAGATCATCAATATGTATAAAAGAAATGTACGCATTATTTCCTCTTCAAATATATTAGAATATTTCTTTTCTTGCGGCGAGCTTTTTTGCAAGATTAGGTAATATTCTTGATGGTATATTTTAATACGGTGTTATCGCTATATCTGAAGTAAGTATACTGCTTAATAATAATAATAATAACAATAATAATAATAATATTAATAATAATAAAAATAATAACATTCACTATAAAAAATGAAAGAAATAGTGCGTAAAGAGTACTATAGAAGGCTACGAATGATATTAAAAGTGAATTGAATTCTCAGAACAGAGTT